>APFE030507840.1:100311-118215 GCA_000404065.3 Pinus taeda | reverse complement strand
CAACACAGAAGAGCGGCCACGGTCAACTTCCATCTCAAGCGAGCGAGGCACCAGTGAGATCGAGGGTTCACCTTTCTCTTGGATGGCTAGATGCACGTGTTTGGTATCAGTGGACTACTCTTTTTAGTAGATCTTATTATTTTTGTTCTTCTCATGTTTCGGGGACGAAACATGCTAAGGGGGGTGGAATGTTATGTACCTAGGGGGGGTAATATGGGGTACCGAGGGAGGTACCCAAGGTAATAATGTAATAATGGGATGGGCCATAGTAATAAATAAGGTGGTTAACCCATGTCATGTAAGGGACCACAAGTAGTTAATAATAATGTAATGGGCCCATGGTATTAGTTGATGGTATGAGGAAACCATGGTAATGATGCATGGTATTGTATGTATGAGGCCTATATAGAGGCTAGAAACTCCACATGGAGGGATATGAAGAGAAGTATTCTTGTATGAACAGGCATATGGCTTGTGGAGTATTCTCCTTCCTTAAGGAGTGAATGTAGGGTGTTGCCCTACCATAAGGGTTGATCTATAAAGAATCATTTCATATCATTTTTGGGTTTCTTTGCATTATCTTATAATTTCTTATCAGATCTATAATATTTCTGGGTTAGAGCTACAACAAGTGGTATCAGAGCTACAACAAGTGGTATCGGAGCCAGGTTATCTTATTTCTTGGGTTTATTTGCATAATCTTATATTTTCATATCAGATCTAAAATATTCTTTGGTTAGATCTACAACAACTTTAACCACTTTCTAGAACATGGTCAAGACTTCTTGACCTTTTTCATGAAATTTCTTAACAAAAACCATCACCAAAACACTTACTTTACCTAGGATGCATGAGGAATATGAAGGGAAAACTCCTAGAAAGGGTAACACTCCCTTTGCCTTGTTGAACTGGATTATAACTCAGGCTCCCAAGCCATTTTCAGTGTTATTAACTCTCTGTGTCCCACTACTAGCTTGTGTTACTCCTCTTTAAGCCTCCTTCCACATGAAATCTACCAATTCTACTTTGGGAGGATGCTTGACACATCATCACCTCCTTTATTAAGAAATCTCATCTCATGAAACCAAGCATAGGTCTCAGTACAAGGTCATCCAACTCATGGAAACATGGCATACATTAGGTGACTTTCATTAGCTCATCCATAACTTTTCCAACATCTCCAAAACTTGAAGTATCACAATAAACTTGTCCAACTACATCCAGCACCTGTAGCAGCATCATCAAGCCATCAAATAGTCTCCAACACCTATAGAAACATCTCTAATTCTTCCAACACCTATAGAAGCATCTCTTCAACATATGTAGTAGCATCTCCAACACCTACAGTAGCAAAATTAATTCATCCAACTACCTCCAACATTTGTAAGGCACCTCCAATACTTGTAGCGACATCATCCTGTAACAAACCATCATAAACATGCCCTACAACCAGCTCTACTTAGCCTTCAAATCCTGCACTAAGTCATGCCACAACCAAGTTTCCATTGATGCCAACCAATAATACCAACAAGTTCACCACTACTACAACAAAACGCTCATCACACTCATCATGAGGAGGACTACCAACATCATCATATTGATATAACACATATGACAAGAAGAACCATGACCCCGTTGACATCAATTCCAACACTACAATGCCAAAAAGCTCCCCTAACAAGCCCCCAATTTGGCATTGATGTCAACCTCAATCTATTCTCCAACAACTAAGGTTGATCTCTATCAATCCAAATTCTCTCCCCCTTTGACATCAATGGAAAAGGGTCATATCAAGAATAATGCCAATCATGTTTCGGATGAGAGAAATATCTCTTGCAAGATAAGCATGTAGAACAAGGAACTCACTTGCCACAAAGTCTCTAGCCAATGTCATGAAATATATGAAGCTAAGAATGCTCCCACTAAGCATGTAATGGGGTTATAAACACACTCTCTTTGTTGTTGTAGCAAAATATTTATTGTGTCAGTTTGAACTACAATGATGTCCAATGAAGTACTAAATATATACAATGCTTCATGGAGTAAATACATGGTTGTGATAAGTACATAAGACTGACATATGACTCCTCTACAACTATTATCATCAAATACTTCTATGTACCCAATTTTACATCATGCACCCAATGTAATGGGGCTACATCAATGATATACAAAATAAGACATGGCACCCATTAGCCCATACATAGCTAATTGAGACATTTTATAGTACATACTAGACACTATGGGTCTCTCCATGACCAATGCACCCAAAATATGAAATGCTGATAATACATGGATTTTATAATCGCACACAAAGGTTCTCTCCTCTATGCATGTCCAAAATATGAAACAACATGAGTACATGGCATATCCATCAACTACAAGGCCTCCATGATTAATGATATAAGATTTATATATGTAACAACTACAATAGAATTACTATCCAAAACATATGCTAGTGCATGGCCACTCAACACCTTGACCGTCACTATCCTAGCAATGTAGATCGTGCAATAATATCATGATAATCCACTAGCAACCACCATTCTCCTCATAGGCATTAGCAACAAAATCAACTGACAACATCAACATAGTACTATGTCATAGAGGCAGAAACATTTAGATTCTGAAAATAAATGAACTAATCATCAATAAAGCTCAACAATATGCAGCATATTGTATCATCAACTCAAATCCCTAGTAACAAATAAAAAGGAAGAAGCATCATCACTAGTAGCATATGAAACAATATGCATTGTATCTAAGAAGCATCAACAAGAACTATGCATCCGTAATAGCAATACAAGATTTGGTAATAAGCACCAATAACAACATAAAATCATCTTCTCCTCATGGGAGAAATAACAACATAAAATCATCTTCTCCTCATGGGAGAAGCAGCAACAACATAAACCAACACATTAATAACTTGGTCCAAAAACATGCGCAACAATGTATTCTCTCCATGTATAAGTAGCAATATAAATTATCATGACTTAACCATATGAATGCATAATATCCAGCACATCCTAGACAATAGCATATTCTCTCTCCATGAAACAACAACATCACAAATTAGCCATCCAAATACATATCAACAGCAACATGATACATCTAGAATAAAAAACATGAGCAATAAAGTTCATACTCTAGATGAGCCAACTCTAACACATCATCTGATCTCCATAGCAACAACATGTGCATGACAACACATGAGATATATATAGAAATATCAATAAAATCACTATTTCATGCTACCATATCACCACATCCTACTAGTAACATATATGGTAACAGTATCAAAAACTAATTCAACATATTTCTTGCAACAAACTCATGTCAAGTAAGAACAATAGGCTACTCCATAGTGAGCACAATGCCAACAATTTGCAGGTCTATTAGGAAGCAACAATGCTCCCCCGAGATGTGTGATCCTCCATCACACCTTGACCATGCACATAATACAACCATGTGGTTTCCATGCCTCCAAAAACATCAACAAAAAATCAACATGCAGCTACTCCAAAGCTAACAATAAAACATATATGGTTGATCTGAATAATGATAAGTTGAAAAAGAAATAGATTAGAAACGAAAATAACACTTCAAAACTCATGCATTCCCCCTGAGAACATACATCTCTTTCTCATATGGATGCAACTCCAAATATTTTAATGCAACTCAATATGTGCCTATATGCTCCCCCTGAGACCATGCAAACCTCAGTTTTCGATGGGAGTTCCTTACTGCTCCTTTCTCCTCCAAAATTTCTTATGTTGATATTCATTCTTTTTTATGTGATTGGACTTTCATGTTCTTCTCTCTTTGATTGTATCTCCCATAACACATGGGAAGCTTGCAATCCTTGGAATTATGGCTAATATTGTCACACACAAAACATCTTATGTCACAAAGGAAATTGGGAATAGGTTGATATCTTATGTTGATCTGATTTCTATTCCTTGTATGTGCCTTGCAATCAATAGCCCAATGGCCAAAATAATTGCATGAGAAACAATAACCATAAAAAGGACAATTATACCTTATGGATGGTGATATTCTTTGCATGCATGCTTGAGGTTTCTTCTCCTTTGGCTTCTCCTTTTCACTAAAGGGTATGATCTCTCCACTACAGCAAATTGTTGATACATGTCCACGTATTCCACAGTTATAACATCTCCCAATTATAGTCTTGTTCTTTGGCCTTATTCACTTATTCTTATCCTTCTTTCATGACCATTAATTCTCCTTTTTCCCACTACTACTAGTCCAACAATTTCTTATTTGCTTGTAGATGCTTGAGAGCTATATTTGAACCTCTCTAATTCCTTCCTTGCAGAAATTGCTTCAACATTTAATTTTTGATACTCATCCTCCAACTCATTGTATTGCTTCCTCATTCTAATTTCAATTTTCATTCCTTCTTCTAGCTGAGTTTTCAAATCTGAAATTTCTTCTTTGTAAGAACACTCATTTTCATCAAAAAATTGCAGTAACATCCGCTGATCTTTATTTTTAGTTCTAATCCTTTTGATCTCTACTTCTAGTTCCATTATCCTATATTGCTCTTCATCTTTTTTTTTATCTCTTCATGTTGTCCCTCTAGATCAATACGTGGTCCATCATTGCTACCACCAATACTTTCATCTTCATCATATGATTGAGTGGTGCTTATAGTTTCTTCTTGTGAGGAGACTTGATTTGTTGTTGCTATAAATGTGGAATCCTTTGCATTTCTCTCTATTTATGAAATATAAAATTTTCCTCCATAATACAAAATTTTCAATTTGTCCAACATCTCTTTTACAGTCTCACAATGCTTCACATATAGATTATCAGATCTTGAAATTCCATGTAAAATAATTTCTTTAGCTTTTTCACTAAAATCACCCTTAAATCCATATTCCACTGATATCAAAATATTTTCATCAAGGGATAGAAAATATGAATCAAATTACATCCTCCCAGTTGCAAATTTACCTTCTTGAAGTATTGGAACTCATTGTTGATCCATTTCAAAAAAATTGCAAAATTATGCCAAAACTCCTAAATCCACTCTCTAGTGATCAAGTTGCGACCAAGATCCCTATTCTGATACCAATTGTTGGATGCTAGATCATTATTGAGTGGGGGGATGAATCAGTAGTGAAGGCACTTATAAATTTTTCTTCAATTAATTAAACCTTTAAACCGAGCATAAACTCACCATAAACTGAAGCACAGAGCATAGCATAAAACATTAACTAGAAACCATGAAAACATTCAACACAAGGGACACAAGTATTTCTGGAGGAAAAGCCCTTCTCTAGGAAAGAAAAACACCCTTGTTGTTTTTGCATTGCTCAAAATATTTTATTATGCTAAGAAAATTATTTACATAGAGATTCAGCTGGCTACTATCAAATGGAGATCTCTTTCTCATTCAGAACTATGGACAACAATTTGCTAGAAGCCACCACGACATACAATCCTCTCTCGGTTACTCCTGAACTATCATATGACTCTACAAACTCCTATCTAATGGAAGCCACCACGACCAACAAGCCTTACCCAGTTTCATCGAAACTATCCAACTACCATTGGATGGAGAAAATTGCTCCCTATATTGATTCTATTGGATACCTCCAACTCCTCTCCTCTATGTGGTTCTCATTTCATACATTTTCATATTGGAACCAAGAACTTCTCAACATGAACATCACAACAACAATCTCATCAAGGAAAAGAATCAAAACTCCAAAATAAGGCGGAACATACAAACTCTGCATAAAATTATTTGATAAATGCATCAGCAAAACCCTCTCCACAATAATGTATATGCCTAAAAACAATAAAAGGATCAAAAGTTAATAATTGGTTCATCTCCTTTCTCTCTGCACAAAATGTTGGTTGAAACAAACTCTTGATACCTGTTGTTACATCTATAAACTGCTTCAAAATTTTTGCATTACAACCCTCATAGCTTTCACACTCTTCTCCACTCTCACACTCCCTCAACACATCAAAAGAACCAACCAAAATAACTCAAATCCTTCTTCTATTTATTATGTTTTTGAAATGGTAAATTCACTAATTGCAACTTTGTTATGGAGCCGTGTTCATAGATTCAGCAAATAATCCAATACTTTGAGTAGATCCTCATATTTGACTCAATATACCACTATCCTCATTGAATGATAGGTATTTCCACTTTAACCACTTTCTAGAACATGGTTAAGGCTTCCCAACTTTTTTCATAAAATATTTGAACGCAAACCATCGCCAAAACACTTAATTTACATAGGATGTGTGAGGGATTTGGAGGTAAACTCCTAGAAAGGGTAACGCTCCCTTTTCTTTGTTGAATTGTGTTATACTCAAGTTCCCAAGCCATTTCCATCATTAGTAATGCTCTATGTCCCAATGTTATCCTGCATTACTCCTCCTTAAGACTCCTTCCACGTGAAATCTACCAATTTTTCTTTGGGAGGATTCTTGAGACATCATCACCTTCTTTCTCAAGAAATCTCATCTCATGAAAACAAGCATAGGTCTTAGTACAAGGTCATCCAACTCATGGAAACATGGAATAAATTATGTGAGCTTCATTAGCTTATCCATAACTTGTCTAACATCTCCAAACCCTGCAACAACACAATCAAATTGTCCAACTACCTCCAACAACTATAGCAGCATCATCAAGCCATCAAGTAGTCTCCAACACCTATAGAAACATCTCAAATGCTTCCAGCACCTGTAGAAGCATCTCCTCAACATATTTAGTATTGTCTCCAACACTGCAACAACAACATCAAGTCATTCAACTGCCTCCAACACATGTAAAGCAACTCCAATACTTGTAGCAACATCATCATGTAACAAACCATCGTAAACATTCCCTGCAGCCATCACTACTCAGCCTCCAATCCTACACTAAGTCATGCCACAACCAAGTTTACATCAATGCCAACAAGACCAAAAGGCTGACCACTGCTACAACCAAACATTCATCACACTCATCATGAGGACTATGAACATCATAAGATTGACATAATACATATGATAAGCAACACCATGACCCTATTGAAATCAATGCCAACACTACAATGACAACAATATCCCCCAACACTCTTAAGTGGATGATACAAGGAAGATCCCCTTCCCAGATTGACCCCTCAAAGGTCATATATTGTTTATCCAACTAAAGTTAAAGGTTCAAAGGGAACACAGAGCATGGAAGAAATCATGGATATTTAAGTTGATAATACTATGTTACCTGATTGGGTTACAACCCACATGATCAAGGTGGCTCCAGAAATGCTCAAGATTCAGAAGTGGCTTTGGAAAAGCACAAAAATAAAAGTCACTAGATTGAAGTGGAACTAGGGTCAGATCGAAGATCTCAATGCAAGGTTTCCAACGATGTGAACAACACCTCAATCCAAGTTCATATGTGAAAGTTATGTCTGGTCAAAGTTTTGGTCAAACCACTCCCAATGGCAGCCATTAACGAGGCAACAATTTGACATTTAATGGTGCATGTATTTTGGCCTACATTTTTCACCTTGTTAATTTTGTCGGTGACCCTAAAATCTAAGTGGAAAAAAAATTGTTCAATATCACTTATATGGCAATATATATATATATATATATGGTGGGTGGGCCACCCACCAGCGGACTCGCTAAACCAGCCACTATACTTATTTAACAGGGTCAGAGGTATTTGAACCCATCAAGCCTGTTGGCCCGCCTGACCATCCATAGCCCCATATTCCAACCTTAACACAAAAAAACCATTGTAACAGCGCGGAGCCGTGGGATTCAACCCCAAGTAGGCCTGTAACCAAACAAGCCACTTGCTAATGGCCCAAGAAGCCTCACTTTGGTTTGTTCATCTAGAATATTATACATAACCCGAACATTGCCATTTGACGAGGAGGAGGAGGTGGATCCAACCAGCGGAACCGAGAGGCCGAGTTGCAGGCGGAACCAAGAGCATGACCTAGGCCAGAACTACGCTGAGGCGGGCACAATCTTCAAGAAATATTCCTAGGGAATCTTGGGAGTATCTTTTTGTAGGGAGTATTGAGGGAATCTAAAGATTTCTTAGAGCTCCAGAAGTCACTTGCTCAGAACAAGGTCAAGTTTATAGTAGTTTGACATGATTTCAAGACATGAATCTAATAGTGATGTATGTTTTTGCAGATGATCTTTACATTTTCATTCCATGCTAGAAAATGGAGGTATAAGGGTAATTTATGTAATTTATTGTAATTTGATTTATTTTCCCATTTAATGAGATAGGCCTCCCCACATTGAGCATTTCTTGGAAACATAGCCCACACTGGGTGAAATCCATTATCAAATTGTCTCGTGCCTTGGATCTCATGGTTTATTTTTTTTCCTCTTCGTTCATGTGATTATTTTATTTGGTAACATGCTCTTTTATATGCAATTTTGTATGCATCCTTGAAGTAAAAGATCTGGATCAAGTTTGGTATCAAAGCAGATCTTCTTGATGCAAGTTGCATGAGTGAATGCTAACCATGAACAAGATCCAAAGAGGATAAGGAAAACTCAAATCCTTTGATCCTTAAGAAGAGCGGCAACACAAATATGGAACATGGAAGATGAGGAAGCTCGAATGGAGGAAGACAAAAAAATCTCAATATATTCTTCCTCCATTCGAGCTTCCTCATCTTCCATGTTCCATATTCGTGTTGCAGCTCCGGTAAATCATGAAGGTGGAAGAGGAGAACCTCCTAAATCACCCTCTCCATCCTTTAGTGAAAGTTCTTCTTCTTCCTCTTCTCATCATTCTAATAGGCATCATAGGAATGCATCTAAGAAGCCATTTTTTAATCTAAATGTAAAGTTTGATTTGCCCACATATAATGAAAATGTAGTACAGAGAAATTAAACAATTGGATTAGACAGATCAATATTTATTTTTGGATTCAATAGATCAAAGAGGATGAGGCCAAGATCCAATTAGCATCTCTTCGGTTTAGTAGCACCGCTCTCGTTTGGTGGGAGATAAAGTTGCAGAAAGACAACAAAACTTGGGTAATCTCCTTTCTTCTTGGTCCAATTTTGTTTCTGCATTAAAAGATCAATTTTATCCTTTGGATTATCGACAAAAGGCTTTAAAGGAATGGAAATATTTGAGGCAAGGAAAGGGTCAAAATGTACAAAGCTTCACAGAAGAGTTTAGGAAACAAGATTTGAATTTAGGCATTTTAGTTGATTCACCAAAACCTATAACAAAGTATATTGGTGCTTTACATAGTTACATCAACGATTATTTGTTATTATTTGAGCCTACTACTATTGATGTGGCCAATGTGAAGGAAATTCACCTCGAAAGTAGGGGTAAGAATGACAAAGAAGATCAACCCAAGAAATCATCTTTCAAACCTCATAATGGCAAGTTCAAAGGGAAAGGAAAGGGAAAGGACAAGAAGGAAACTACAACCAAGAAGGAGGAAGGAGAAAAGCCATCTTGCACACATTGCAAGAAGGAATACCATGATGATGAAAATTGTTGGAAGTTGCATCCAGGTAGTGAAACCAAAGCGATTTGGTGGAAAGAACAAGAAAAATATGGTGGAAACCATATAGTGGGACCTTGGATCAAACTCCAATATGAGACGAAGATAACAACAGTGGGCATACAAGGTATTGTTTCTCTTCATGCTAATGAAAATTATAAATTGCATGTAAGTACAAGTTCTTCAAATGAGTCTCTTGTTAATGAAAGAAAATGGATTGAATTATTCCACAATAGAGTCATAATGAAACATACTGAAGTGGAAAATTTGTTTGATATGGGCACACAAGCAAATTTGATTTTAGAATCCTTGGTTAAGAAGTTAGGGTTAGAAACCAAGCCTCATCTAAAACCCTACCATCTCGGTTGGCTGTGTGATAAAGCTAGTTTACATGTAACCAAGAATTGTAGAGCTATATTTGTGATCACATCCAAACTAGTAGATTAGGGTTATCTTGATGTTGTACCCTTGGATATTTGTATGACAAGAAAGCAGTTTTATTTTTCCATGAAAACAAGTATCATCTCACGAAAGATGAGGTGGAATACATTGTTAGAGCTCATCGCACCAGAATCAGTTCTAGTCTTATAAGTGTAGGTTAGATGAAGAGATTGATAAATTCCAACAAAGGGTGCATGCTCATGGTTGTGAGAGAAAAGGATGCAAAGATATCTGAAGCTTGCCAAGGTTGTGATCCCACTCATAAAAAATAATTGTATGAAATTGTTTCTAACTATAATGGGTTTTTTTAGGAACCGAGTGGGTTTCCTCCAAAGCATGAGATCCAACATGAGATTCACTTGTAGCAGGATTCTCCTTTACCCAACATTGGTATGTACATCTTTCATCCATATTGAGATGGAGGATATAAAGGAGTAGGTACACGAAACGTGGAACCAAGGGTCATAAAGCCAATTTCCTCTCCATGCAATTCACCTTATGTGTTGGTGCCAAAGAAGGATGGTACATGGAGGATGTCCATGGACTACAAAGCACTCAACAAAATAATGGTGAAGAATCAATATCCTCTCCCTCACATTTATGATTTGTTAGATCAATTGAAAAATGTTGTTTATTCCACAAAATTGGACTTGCGCAATGGCTATAATCAAGTCAAGATTTCCAAACAGGATGTATGGAAGACTAAATTCAAGACAAAACATGGGTTTTTTGAATGGTTGGTGATGCCATTCAAACTATGAAATGCTACGGCCACATTCATGAGGGTGATGAATGATATTTTCAGACCTTTTCTTGATAATTTTGTACTTGTGTATCTTGGTGACATTATTTTTTCTAGTAGAACATGGGAAGATCATGTGAGTCATGTTAAAAAGGTGCTTGATGTTTTGCAAAAAATAAAAATTATATGTCGAAATGTCTAAATGTGAATTTGGTAAGACCACTTTGATTTACTTGGGTCACATTGTCTAAGGTGGAAAATTAAAAATAGATCCTTCTAAAATTGATGTGATTGTAAAGTTTCCTAAACCCAACAATGTTACAGAGGTTCATAGCTTTTTGGGTGCAGTACAATACTAGAGAAGGTTCATTGCCAACTTCTCTGTCACTGCATCCCCTTTACATGCATTGAAAAGTGTAAAGCAAAAATTTCAGTGGGGAGGAAAGCAGCAAAAAACCTTTGATACACTGAAAGAGAAGATTAGTACCACACTAGTTTTGGCCTTACCTCACCTCCAATAAACTTTTTAGATCGAGACAAATGCCAGTGGGTACATAGTGGGAGCAATGTTGATGCAGCAAAGGGAACCTGTATGTTACCATTCGGAGACATTCTCCCAAGTTGTTGTGAACTATCCCACATATGACAAGGACTTGTATGCCTTGTTTCAAAGCATGAATAAGTTAAAGCACTATTTGATTGGCAAGAAGACCATCATTCACATAGATCACCGGCCCTTGCAGTACCTCTAGTCACAAACCAAGATTCAACAAGCACGTCATTTTAGATGGATGGCATTCCTCCAGTAGTTTCACTTGGTAATAAAATACAAGAAGGGCACTAGCAACAAAGTGGCAGATATGCTTTCTTTCCCTCCTATTTCTACATCTATATTTTTTCAAAATGCTTCTTTATATTTTGAAAGTTATGTTGAACACTATGTTGATGACGATTATTTTAAGGAGATTTATGCAAATCTGGCTCATGGATTGCAAGTGAATAATTACCATTTGTAGGGAAAATTGTTGTACCACCTTAGCAAACTTTGTATCCCCACCAATGAGAGAATACATGTAATCAGAGAGGCATATACCTCTCTTGTGTTAGGCCATTTTGGTGTAGGGAAAACTTTGTGTCATTTACAGAGGTTGTGTTATTAACCTCACATGAAAAATATTGTGACTCGATAGTAAAGGGATGTTTGTTGTGCTCAGTTAGCAGCCCACTAATAGAAAATTGGGGCTCTACACACCACTCAGTGTTCCAAGTCATCCATGGGAAAGTGTGTTAATCGATTTTGTTGGCAGTTTTCCTTTGTCTAGGAGAGGTCATGACTATTTGTATGTCATTGTGGATTGATTTAGCAAAATGTGTGTCTTAATGCCTTGTAAAAAGCAGGTCACTATAGAGTATACTTCTCATCTCTTCTTCCAATTTGTATGGGTCCACTTTGGGTTTCCCACGTCCTTTGTGTCTGGTTAAGATTATCACTTTCTTGGTCAATTTTGGACAAGTTTGTGGAGAATGATGGACACCAAGTAGAAGAGGAGCACGAAATTTCATCCTCAGAACAAAGGAAAAATATAGGTTTTCATTCACATAGTGATACATTTACTCCGAGTATATTGTGGCAAGCACCCCAAGTTGAGGGACGAGCAGCTTCCCTATGTAAATCATTCATACAACTGGGCAGTGCATTCATCAAATCATAGCTTATCGTTTGAGAAATGCTTTGGATATTTGCCAAAGGATCCCTTAGACATGGTCTTTGAGAGAGATGAAGATTCTAGTGGGAAAGTTGACAGGGACAAAGCACGGAAGTTCATTCAATGAATTCAGATGCTTCACGATGAAGTGTAAGAGTAGTCGGAGAAAATTCAATCTCAATATAAATATCGACATGACAAGCACCGATTCAATCACCAATTCTAGGTTGGAGACATGGTGTGGCTCCACTTCAACAAGGACAGGATGAAAGGGGAAGGAAAGAAGTTGAGACCAATCCGATATGGCCCGTTGTAACATGATTAGTTTTGATAATTTAAATTTTCTGATATAATAGGTTTTAGTAGTTTATAAATAATAAATAGGTCTACAAGAGTAAATGTGCCCTCAAAATGTAAATATAAGTTTCATTATCTAGTTGATTAAGTTAATCATGCATTTAAACATGATTAAATGACGTAATAAAGTAAATTCAAACATGGTTTACAAACATGTGAGAATGGATTTTCAGAAACTAAAAGAGGTTTTTGTTACTAAAATACCCTCATATAAAAACCTCTTTCAGTTTTCTCACAGTTGTTATGATTTGGGAGATACTAATGATTCTTTAAAGGTATATTTTCCATAAATTTCCTGTTTCAGTCACATTTGTGCAGAGAATATTGTGGATACTCATAAATGAATTGTGGTATATGGGAGGAGGTTTTTGTTCCTAATATTCTAATCTAAAAAATACTCTCTTATTTTTATAACAGAGGTTATGGTTTTGGAGATTCGAATGAATATTTGAAGGAATGTTTTCCTGAATTTTCCTATTTTTAGTTAGTGTTTTCAAATGCGGTTTCGGGGCAGGTGGAAATGCATTTTCAAAAACTGAAAGAGGTTTTTGTTTCCAACATCATATTTTACAAAGGCCTCTCTCCATTTTCTAAAATATGTTATGGCTTGGAAGAAACAAAGGTATTACAGGACCCTATTTGCAGAAATTCGGGAGGAAAAAGCTCAAAAACAGATAGTGACTTGGAGGCCACCTCATCAAATATGAGTTGTAAACAAATTCGAATTGCTCTTCTTTAGCAACAGGAATCCACAAGGATAGTACCATAACTCTTCAAATAGTTTTAGTTACATTTATTTGTGTTCTATGTTTGTAATACAGTCTTCAAATATTTGTAATAGATCTTGATATTTATATCAAGATATTTTGTAATAAATTGTATAAATACTTCATTAATTGAAGTAATATGGGTGGGATTTTGATGCCAAGGCTCTTCACTTTGTAATAGATTTTATTATAGTATTTATAATGAAAGCCTTTCGGCTCCATTTTGACAAAATTTTGTGTTTTCTAGTATGTCTTTCTAGTGTTGCGTATCTTATTTCTACACGTGTTCAAAGCATTTATATGAAGGTGTGGGTAAGTGTAGATTAAGTCTTAATCTCTCTTAAATCCCCTCTAAAATCATAACCTTTAGAACAAGGTTAGCTTATTGGATTGTTTGTCCAAGATAACTCCTCTTTGACTGGTTTTTTTCTTTATGCCTTTTGATAGCCATTAAAAGATATTAGCTTATTGGACTATCTGTCTGAAATAGCTCCTCTTAGATTGGTTTCCATTTGGCCTTCAGTTTCCTTTGAATATATTTTGTTTGGTTGTAGAAATATTCTACATGCATCCAAATTTCCCTAGTTGTTAAGAAGCCTGTCTAACTGCTTAATTATTAGGAATCTCCTTACATTCTTCTATCATAATCCTTGAAAAGCTAAGTCATTCTGTCAAGCTGGAAGCTGACACATTCTGAAGGGACCCTATGAGAGAGACCTTTAATCATGGATATGGATTATCACTGATCGGCAACCACCACCAATTAAAACCATAAATATGGCCATAGTGCTTCAAAGGCTATTGTTCAATGACAGGTGAACAACATTAGCAAAGCCTCATAACAACTGAGGGAGCCCCCTTTGGTTCAAGGGTCAGCTTGAAACTAAAGGTTGGTTGAGTTGGTTTCCTAGCATAGTTTTTGCAACCAAGGACTGCCTATGGGAAACAGGTACAACATCTGGCATCATTGTCAGGGAGTGAAGTAACGAAGATATCTTTCTCCGAGGAATGATAAATATTAAATCTATTCCTTGTTGGTGAACAAGGAGTAGGCATTTAGTATTGGTTGCATTTATTTCACCTGGCAACTCCACTTTGTCATATGGTGATTCCAATTGGTAACTGATCCCACTGTTTTGAAATTTTAGTTGCCTTTACTACTATGCAAGGTTCATTGATGCTTGTAATCAATAGTGTATGTCTCTCCCTCTCAGCGATGGTCATAAATCTAAAATGTCTACATAGGATGCAACTTTTAAAGTACACCTGTGAGTATAAGTTTCCCATGGGATTTCATGTTCATATTGTTTATATTATTCATATTTTTAGCTACTGGCAATGTGGTTTATCAATAAATCCACTCTGCACTTGGTTACATTGGAAAGCAGATTAGACCTAACAGTGTAAAGTTTTTTCAGTTCAGTTAGATAGAGGTGTGGGGATTGAATAGATATTCTGAGTTTCAGTATGTGGTAGATCAATGTGTTCATTGTTTATGAGTGGTGTGATTTGAAGAGTATATTATTGATCAACTTACATTTTCAGTTTTTAGATTTCAATATGAAAGAGTATCCGAATTAGTGCGGGTATATGGTTGCATTTTACAGTTGTAGGTTGAGTGTGCAGTAGCAGAGTATTCAAATGAGAACACTGATCCATGGGGATTGGTTATATTTCTACATAAGATGGAAAATCAATGATTGATGGTTCTATGGTATGACTCCATGCCCAACACTAAAGGAAACTAGTCTACTAGTTCTTTGCATCGCACAGGGGGGAGCAGTCCCCATTGGAGCCGATGTTGTAACATGATTAGTTTTGATAATTTAAATTTGTGGATATAATAGGTTTTAATAGTTTATAAATAATAAATGGGTCTGCAAGAGTAAATGCGCCCTCAAAATGTAAATTTAAGTTTCATTAGCTGGTTGATTTAGTTTATCATGCATTTAAACATGATTAAATGGTGTAATAAAGTAAATTCAAACATGGTTTACAAACATATGAGAATGTATTTTTAGAAACTGAAAGAGGTTTTTATTTCTAAAGTCCTCATATATAAGAACCTCTCTCTATGTTCTCACAGCTGTTATGATTTGGGGGATGCTAATTATTCTTTAAAGGCATATTTTCCATAAATTTCTTGTTTCAGTCACATTTTTGCAGAGCATATTGTGGATACTCAGAAATGAATTTTGGTAAACGGGCGGAGGTTTTTGTTCCTTGGATTCTAATCTACAAAATTGTCTCTCAAGTTTGTAACAGAGAATATGGTTTGGGAGATTCGGATGAATCTTTGAAGGGATGTTTTCCTGAATTTTCCTATTTTTAGCCAGTGTTCGCAAATGCGGTTTCGGAGTAGGTGGAAATGAATTTTAAAAAAATGAAAGAGGTTTTTGTTTCCCACATCATTATTTACAAAAACCTCTCTCCCGTTTCTAACAGCTATTATGGTTTGGAAGAAACAAAGGTATTACAAGACCCTATTTTTCAGAAATTTGGGAGGAAAAAGATCAAAAACAGTTAATGACTTGGAGGCCACCTCATCAAATATGAGTTGTAAACAAATTTGAATTGCTCTTCTTTAGAAACCAAAATCCTCAAGGGTAGTACCATAACTCTTCAAATAGTTTTAGCTACATTTATTTGTGTTCTATTTTTGTAATACATTTTTCAAATATTTGTAATAGCTTTCGATATTTTTATCAAGATATTTTGTAATAAATTGTATAAATACTTCATCAATTGAAGTAATATGGGTGGGATTTTGATGCCAAGGCTCTTCACTTTGTAATAGCTTCTATTATAGGATTTCTAATTAAAGCCTTTTGACTTTAGTTTGACATAATTTTGTGTTTCTTGTATGTCTTTCTACTGTTTCATATCTTATTTCTGCACAGGTTCAAAGCAATTATATGAAGGTGTGGGTAAGTGTAGATTAAGTCTTAATCTCTCTTAAATCCCCTGTAAAATCATAACCTTTAGAAATAGGTTAGCTTATTGGATTGTTTGTCCAAGATAACTCCTCTTTGACTGGTTTGTTTCTTTATGCCTTTTGATAGCCATTAAAAGGTATTAGCTTATTGGACTATATGTCTGAAATAGCTCCTCTTAGATTGGTTTCAGTTTGGCCTTCAGTTTCCTTTGAATATATTTTGTTTGGCTATAGAAATATTATACACGCATCCAAATTTCCTTAGTTGTTAAGAAGCCTATTCGACTGCTTAATTATTAGGAATCGCCTTACATTCTTCTGTCATAATCCTTGAAAAGCTAAGTCATTCTGTCAGGCTGGAAGCTGACACATTCTAAAGGGACCCTATGAGAGAGGCCTTTAATCATGGATAGGGATTGTAATTGATCGCTAACCACCCCAAATTAAAACCATAAATCTAGCCATAGTGCTTCAAAGGCTGTTGTTTAGTGACAGGTGAACAACGTTAAACAAAGCCTCGTAACAACTAAGGGAGCCCCCTCTAGTTCAAGGGTCAGCTTGAACCTAAAGACTGGTTGAGTTGGTTTCCTGGCGTACCTTTTACAGCCAAGGACTACCTACGAGAAATAGGTACAACATGGCCCATTCACTATATTATAGAAGATTGTAGACAATGATTTTCGCCTTAATTTGCCAGCATACATGCAGATGTACTCAGTGGTGAACATTGAAAACTTGAAGCTTTATGTGTCTCCTTTGATCATGGACACTAAAGAGGTTGGATAGGCTCCTATAGTGGATGAATTTGCACCCGAATACTTGGAAAAGCTACCTGAGGATATAATTTTTGAGAACAGGACTAGGAATTCACGACTGGGTGAGATGGAGTACCTTCGTATTGGTTTCAAGGGAATGCATTCAAGTAAGCCCCAATGGATTGAAAAAAAATAAAGTGGGGAAGAAATTCCCTCACTTTCCAATTGACTGATAAAAGCTTTTGGCATCCCAAAATCTCATTAGTGGGGAGGAATGATCTAGGTGGCTCTAGAAATGCTCAAGATTCAGAAGTGGCTTTGGAAAAGCTCAAAAATTAAAGTCATTGGATTGCAATGGAACTAGCATTAGTTCGAAGAGATCGATGCAATATTTCCAACTATGCAAATGACACCTCAATATGAGTTCGTATGTGAAAGTTATGGTCGGTCAAAGTTCTGGTCAAACTAGGCATTGTGGTAGCCACTAATGAGGCAACAATTTGGCATGACACATGCATTCTGGCTACTGGAACAAGTGAATTTTTCACCTGGTTATTTTTGTCACTAACACTAAAAACGCGACAAATTGTTTTTGTCCAATATGGCTCTGATGGAAAAAAATAAAAAATATATATAAAAATCGATTGGCGGTCCACCAACCCCATCAACCG
>APFE030507840.1:0-76619 GCA_000404065.3 Pinus taeda | reverse complement strand
AGTCTGTCCTCTTTCTGTACCTTCTTACAAAATTTCAATCCAATGCTCAGAGAGAAAGTTATGACAATTTTCCCCAGGTCACCTGTTTGGAATGTAATTCAGGAGTCTGCAAAAAGACCAAATTCCGCAGATCATATCTCTGCAAATGTAGTACAAAAAGTTCTGAAATTCATACCTGAGATTCAGCACGATGTCTTCTCAAATGGGTTTTTGTTTTATCGTCTGAAATGTTGCAGCAAAAAATTTATAGCGAAAATGCCACGATGACTTGTTTGGAGCAGCGAAACCCTAGAATCCAAAGCTCTGATACCAAATGTTATGAAACCAGCTCAAGAAAAGATAGAAAAGATAGATCAACGCCTTAGAATTCAGCCTCTTTGAGGGGGAAACCTCCTTTACATTACATAAATTAACAATTATTGGATGATACAAATGACAAGACCTCCTTTCTATATATAGGAGTCTAAGGGGTCATAATATACTCAAAGCCGACATAAAAATAATAATGTAAGGGCACAATAATAACAATAGTGGGCTTCATGGGGCACAATAGTAATAATATGGGCACTACATGGGTACATCAATATAATAGGTGGGTTGTACTAATAAAAATAAGGGGTTACACTAGTAGTATAGGGGCCTAACATGAGGCCCCTATACTACTAGTGTAGGGGCCTAACACCATCCAGCCAAACCATTTACCAGACTTCCGTTATAGAGCTTCTAGAGATGGAAACTTCAGCTCTAATTTAAAAAAAATTCCATAATAGGACCGACACGACTGGAACACAGCTCAATCCCACCAATTAGCACTAGGAATAGTGCTAATCTCTACACATCAGCATGGGGAAGACAAAGTTCATTAACGTCGGTCTTGTAAATTGGGCAAAATAGAAGTTTCAGGGGAAATGGTGCAAAAGGGAAATGATCTACTCATGAAGAGGGACATAATGGGAGTTTCTCCATGAAGGAAAAGCATGCGAGGCTCACTGTAAAGGTCGTCCAGGATCAAGGAATGGGGAGTACAGGGATAGTGACAAAATGTTGTGTAACAGATGCCCCCTAAAGCGTGAAGGCTGAGCCGGAATGAGGGATGAAATTCTTTATAAATCAGTGTAGGGAACCGGTCTGCCATTTGAAAACCTACAAGAAAGTACAGATACATATATAGAAACTAAAATCTCTGTCAAATGACACATGAATTGTGGCATGGACGCAGCCATCCAGAGAATGATCATGTAAATGGATCCAAGTATGGGCGCAACCATTTGTCAAAGAGGATCATAATGGGACCAAGATATGGTCGCAGCCATCCGATAATGACAAGGATAACATATGATAACTCATGGTCTGGTCACAGCCAGCCATCTGAAAGAGACATGCATATCATCATAACCATGTCACGCCACTTCGCAACCTAGACTTTTGTAATTTGAGTCCAGGTTCTTGTGCTCCAACACGACCCGATCAAAGTACAGATTCTAACATGCGAATAGATGTGTTGACATTGAACATGCTAGAAAGTCGCTTGATTACTAGTCAATGATGTAAACTGTTAACAAGCGCGAGAGAAACCACCAAT
Source organism: Pinus taeda (assembly GCA_000404065.3). Classification (NCBI taxonomy): domain Eukaryota; kingdom Viridiplantae; phylum Streptophyta; class Pinopsida; order Pinales; family Pinaceae; genus Pinus; species Pinus taeda. Next base: position 75,037 of record APFE030507840.1, on the reverse strand, counting down.
AAAGACAATGGCTCTCAAGGTACTATTAGCACAATTCACGAAATGCAAATACAGGAACTAAAGTCGAACACCCATGAAATCACTCCATCGAAAGCCAATGATGTGAACTTGTCGTTGAGTGTGAAGAACTTGCCATTAGGGCATGCAAGCTCTAAGGTGTTGGAAGGGAATCTCTTGATCAACTTCCCATATAATGAGTCGAAGTTGATGGAAAGCAACTGTGTCGAAGGAAGGCCATAATGAATCCCACATCATCAACGCAAGACAAGAGGATGCAAAATGATTTTGGATGATACAGAGAAACAGAGGTAAGTGTAACTGCAGAAGGACAACTCTTGAAAATATTAGCGACCCAACTGGAAGTCTGGCAACTTTTGGATCCATAGGATCGGTGGTCATGATGACGTGGCAGAGATCAAATGGAAGGCAAAAATGAAAGGCCCAAAACCAGGAAGGTCAACGATACAAAGGAGGATATCCCAACCTGACACGAAGTAAAGAGTGTCATGTTCAAGAGTAAGCTGCCGACATGACTCGATAGATTTCCAAATTCCCCCCCCCCCACCATTTCTTATTAGTACCCCAATTATTTTTTAATTGTAAGCTTGAAGGGGATAGCATATGCTTGCATTGTAAGTTCATCCTTTAGATGAATCCGACCTAGTAAGTTTAACAAGCCCTAGGAAGGAGAATCTCGTGTTCATCATGGTGACGAATTCGATGTCGTTTAATAGTTTAACAAGTTCGACAAAGGTATAACTCAATATATTTTTCATGTTTAGAGAGTTTGAAAAAGACACGTAAAAGAAAAATCCACATGGTCCCTTTTCATACATGTGTGTCTCTCGCGCCTAAAAAGGTAGAAAACAATACTTGAGAGAACCGCTTGACCATTTTAGACAAGGAGTACATTTTCCGTAAATAGTGCCTCCCAGCCCGAAAAGGGGCAAACTTATACTGGGTGCACGACGTTTCGCATCACTAACGAGTTCAAAACGATAAGGGCTCAGCCATCTTTTCGTTTTTAAAGGGTCGGAAAAGAGTTGAAAGTAGACCCCCTGTTTTTATTTTCTTTAATGAGTCAAAAAGGAAAAAATACTCGGGAATCTTTTCATATGAGTATAACGAGTCGAGAAAAGAGCTAAAATGCGACTCATCACCATCTTCAAACATCCATCACCTATCACTACACAAGCAAGGCAAAGTGTATTATTGAGTCCTTGAGGAAAATAGGTCAAAAATATTTACAAAACCTGATATTTTCATGAAAAAATGAATAAAAAGGGGAAAAGTAAATATATTTTTACCATTTACCATTTTACCTTTGCAGTGAATACTTTTTACCCACTTTTTCCCTAGTTTTTCTGGAGTGGATTTCGGGAGATCCGACAAGCCGTTACTTCTAGGTAATAGCTGAAGCCCTGAGCTCCATTTTTATGCCATTTTTATGCTTTTAGCCATTTTTTAGGATTTTTAGGGAGGTTTTTGAAAAAAAAATTCATCCTCAGTCGACGTGATTTCTGGGCACGGGATCGCACTGGCCAAGGGTTATTTGCATGACCATTCACGCCGATGTCGTGGATAGGGAAAAAACATTTTTTTCAAGAATTAGCCGTTAAAACTTGATTTTTTTGTGTCAAAATTGATGATTGACTCAAATAAATGGCTTTTGCGGGAGAGAAATCGCTGAAAAAGGTGGATTGGAAGGAAAGAGAAAACGAAGATGTGGAAACCCAAGTAATGAATGATCCAAATTTCCTGGAGGATTTGAGGGCTTGCGGGCTCCTCAAAATTTTCCTTACACCACGAATGCGGGCACAACCCAAATTGCTTCGGTACTTGATAAGCCTTTGGGACATCAATCGTGAGATTTTTGTCATTGGGGACTAGGAGTTGGAGTTGACAACTTCAGACATTGACTTCATCACTGGGTTGTCTCGTAGAGGTGAGCCAGTGAATTTGTATGGGTCATGTCCAATCAGGCAAGCATATCTTCCCTACTTGCCTTGCATTGTCTTGAGGCCCTGAAATATAAAAGTGGGAAGATCGAGATTTTCGGTGTGTTGGATTTGACACTGAGGGTGCTTCTGTTGACCATCAACAGAGTGGCGGGGTCCCAAGCAGAACATGAGACTAATAAGTCGAAGTTCCTTTACGCTATTGACTACATAGCTCCTACGATCTTCAACTGGGTAGAGGCCATGAAGATGAACATCAACCGCAAGTTTTCCAAGGCCAAGGCAAGAAATCTAAAGAAATGTGGCTTTAGATCAGTACTTGTGACCCTTTTCCTAGAACGAGTGCCATTGTTCTAGTATCAGTTAACTAAGGTTGATCCTCTTGTGCTACGCGATCTGCGGATGGCCTACTGGAGTCATTTAATGCCCATTATCACTGGGGGTTAGCAAATGTCCTACCGACCAGCATTCTTTTCGTGGCTACGATGACAAAATATCGTCATGGAGGACTGACCATATAGTGGCACTAATTTCCATGGAGACCTGGATATTCCCTTGCCATATGGGGAGGACTTTAATGATAAAGGTAAAAACCAAACCAAATTAATTATTTTGATGTTTTTTAATTGTTTTTAGTATATGTGTAACATTTATCTTGTGTATGCAAATGTTGGACCAGAGCAGCTAGCCAGGATGTCTCTGATAGTTAGACGATATCCCCATTCTATTGATGTTTTCACCCCTTATCAAGAAGGGAGTGATAACAAGGAGGAGATTGTGAGGAACCTTGAGGGGTTGACTCATGGTATCCCTAAGTATGCTCAGATAGGAGACATGCCTTGGTGGTACTAGAGGCACATAGTGGGAGTCTCAGATCAGATCTGCCAATTGTTGAGTCGCATAGTACAAGCTGTCTCGTGCTATCATGACCACCATACTGAGTAGTTCCTAGGTCCAATACTTACATATTTTTTGAGGCCTGCGTGCCACGGACGTGCGAGGCTTGCGAGCTGCCGATGTTATTATGGACATACATATTATTTTTTTGGGTTTTGATGTATCAAACATTCTCACATGGATTGTCTTATCTTTTATATGTTTCGCAAATGTCTATCCAACACGTAATTAGCTAATGCATCTATTAATGTATTTATACATCTAGGAATATGATGATATGTAATATAATCAAAATTCCTTTCCAACAAATGGATACAAAGATACATTCATAATATTTGAGGGTTCCTAACGGAATATTACCTGTTGAGTTGAAGGATGACAAGCTGTGAATCCAGGATGACAACCAATTCTCTAATGCCCAGAGTGATGGCTTCTGATAATAGTTCAATGACAGCACTGTATTCAGCAATGTTGTTGGTTGTACGACTAAGATAGATATCTTGAAGATCAATCAACTCACTGTTAGGGTTATAGATAGCCCATGCCATGGATGATAGGTTCCAGGTACTTCAACAAGCACTATTGGCGACACCGACGTGAGGAGTTGTAAACATCTGCAAAGCAAGAAAAGCATAGTAAATAGGAGGGTTGTTTGAAAATTTTCACACAAAATCATGTTGTACAAAAATGAATCACATACTAATGTACATAAGTAACCATGCAAGATGACCTAAGCATAGTACTTTTTGAGGTAAAGCTCGTTTCAGGTCTTATCGAAAGGATTTCCTTCATAATCAATAAGTTCATAGGCTCCTTTCTGCAAAACAAGTTTTACAATATAGGGCCCGTGCCACATAGGTTTGAACTTTCCTGCCCCCAGCTTATCATTAGCTTGGTCATATAGCAAGACCAAATCATCCTTAGAGAAAGCACGAGGGGATACCCACTGGTCGAAATGGGATTTGACCTGTTTCTTTTGTGCTTCGATGACCAAGGCAATGAGACGGTGAGTCTCATCCAATCGTTCTAAATATAAGAGGCGTTCCTCTTGAGGTGATGTTTTAGGGAGGAGTTCAATAGCTAACTTAAGTGAAGGAATTGCACATTCGATCAGAAATGTTGCTTCCAGACCATAGACCAACTAGAATGGTGTGCAACCAGTGGCATCTTTGGTTGAAGTTTGGTAGGCCCACAGAGCTAAAAAAAGCATGAGATGCCAATTTGACTTGTGCATCCCAATAGTACATTGAAGCCAGGTGACCAAGACTTTTTTAACGGCTTCAACTTGGCCATTGGCTTGAGGGTAATATGGGGTTGAGCCATTGTGGTGCAAGCCCATTGCAGATGTCAGTTATGTCATCATGTAATCTCTGAAATGGGAGCCATGATGTATGACAATGGCTTGGGGTATGTGAAACCTGGAAATAACATGGTTAAAAAGGAATTGAGTCATTGTCTTACCATATGTCGAATATGTAGGCATCGCTTCAGCCCATTTGGTGAAGTAATCCACAGCAATGATAATGTAGCCATGCCCCCTAGCCAAACGAGGGTTACATGTCATATAATCGATCCCCATTTGGCAAAGGGACCAATGGTAATGACGGGGTGTAGGCGAGTGGGTGGGGCAGGCATCTTGCGTTGGTAGATTTGGCATTCGTGATAGTTGCAGACAACAAGAATGCAGCCTTTGAAGATGGACGGCCAGAAATAACCAGCGCAAAGGATTTTTTGGGCTGTAACATAACCAGACATATCAACACCACATGCCCCAGAATGGCAATCATTGAGAACTCTTTCAGCTTCCTTAATCATGAGGCATCGACGAAGAACATAATCGACACCGACACGGTATAAAGTATCACCAATAATACAGTAGGGTTGAGAATGATGTCGAATCCTTTAACGATCATCTTTGGTCAACACGGACCAAAACATGGAGGTTTGGAGATACACGATGATATCACCATACCATGGGTCAAGGGTGCTAACCAGGAAAAGGGTCCCATCTGGAAGTTGTTCATCTGCACCAGTAGGGAGAGTTTTGGAGGGAAGGGAACAAATCAATTCCATGAAAACAAGTGACTTCTTAGGTTTTGCAATAGTAAAGACCAAATCGAATTCTTGCAAGATAACGATCCATTTAGAATACTTTCCCCCCAACAACTGACGATCAGGATGTATGTCATTGGGTTGCATTCAAAAATCACTGTAGTTGTTCATAAGAGAATATAATGTTGAAAATGTTGAATAGCCTTGATGGCAGCCAAATCCAACTTCTCGACATGTGTATAACGCACTTCAATGTTGAGAAGATTCTAACTCAGGTAGTAGATCATGTGCTCAGCACCTTCATTGTTGACTTGAACCAACACCATAGCTATGGTACTCGGGGTTGTGGCTAGGTAAAGGAAGTAATCTTGATAATAGTCCAGTGGATGCAACAGAGGAGCATTTATGAGGACTACCTTAAGATCATCGAAAGATTTTTGGGCTATCTCATCCCATGAAAAGGGTATTCCTTATTTGAGCAACTGAGTAAATCCTATAGCCAGCCCTACATAGTTGGGTATAAAACGAAGAAGAAAATTGGCCTTTCCCTGGAGGCTCGGGAGTTGGTGCAGCGAATATGGAGGGGATAAGTTTACAATGGCCTTGACTTTTATCGGATCTAGGTGAACCTCGTCCTTCGAAACGATGAAGCCAAGGAGTCGTCCTGATTCCACGTAGAAAACACATTTGTGTGGATTTAACTTGATGTTATGGTGTCTACAGCATAGAAAAATCTGTCGAAGGTGGTTTAGGTGATCTCATCGCTTATGAGAATGGGTAGGAAGGTCATATAAGTAAGGTTGGACAATGTTGTGAATATCATAAAACACATAGGACATTGCCCGTTGAAATGTGGCCCCTGCAGTTTTGAGGCTGAAAGGGGGCTTCTTGTATGTGAATGTACCCCATGGGCAGATGAAGGTTATCTTCTCTTGGTTAGCCAGTGCGATATTGATCTGGTTATAGCCAGAAAAGCCATCCATAAAGGAAAAGATCTCACTCCCGACACTTTCATCAATGATTTAATCAATGAAGGGAGTAGGATAGTTGTCTTTAGGATAGGCACGATTAAGATCTTGATAATCCACACAAACGCAGATCGTGCCTTGTTTTTTATTCACTGGGATGATATTGAACACCCAGTCTATAAGGGGAATGGGATAAATGAACCTAGCTTTGAGAAGCTTTTCAACTTCACCCTTAATAGCAGCGGCCTTTCTAGGGTGCACCAAACAAAGCCGTTGGCGAATGGGTTTCGTATTTGGATACGTTGGTATTTCATGCACCACAATGTTGGGATCAATGCCAGGCATTTCTTCATAAGACCATGCAAATACATCACATAATTCCTAAAAATGATGAGTATATGTCTTGATCTCATCTGGAGAACAAGATACCTCAATATGAACGTGTTCAACGACACTAGGTTTGATAACAATGTTAATCGGCACCGTTTGGGTAATATTACCCAAATTTCCTTTTGACCATACTTCATGAGTAACAGTCAGTGGTGGAAATGGAGAAAAGGACTCTTCAAAAAAAGTAGACATGACCGTCGGGCGAGGCAGGAACAAGGAGAGATGATGGGTATCGATCCATGGCGATTCCTCGAGAGACATGATTTCCATGATACCTTCATCGGTGAGGAAGGTCTCGGCTAAGGGATCAGAAGATTCCAAAGTGCCAAGCCAGGGGGATCGAGAATACACATCAAGAGAGGTCTATGAGATATGAGAATCAAAGGATGCAGAACTCACAACCGAAACAATTTCCACGTAATTGATTTCGGTGAGACTAAGCAGCATGACATCGCCCCAAGCATCAACCAGATCTGGCACAGGTATGACCCAGGGATCAGATTTGACCGAGATCATGTTGGTGGAGGCAACATGAGAAGGTGGGAGTGGAAAAATCCCCATTAAGGCAGAATCTTTGAAGAGGCCTGCCCCCACACTCTCAATGGGAGCACCAGAGTGCTTGACATATGGAATATTGCCATCAGACGAGGAAGAGGCAAACAAAGACAGCTGATCAACAATGACAAATCCTCCCTTGATGGGGGAAATGGATCACACAAAACAAAGAGGAGGCCACAGCATGCATGGCATGGGTCCAACTTCAGCCAAGTAGAAGATTATAATTGAGATTACCGTCAACAATCTCTACTTCAACTTGCACTGTCTTGCCTTCTAGGGTGATGGGAAGTTTGGGTAAGACACCGAAGGGTCATGAATCGTGCCCGTCAAAAGCTTCCAATGTGTTTGGAGAGTTGTTTAGTGTAGGGGTGATCCGGATCTTGGGGGGAGGCCCCCAAGATCTGAAAAATTGAAATGCTAGAAGAAAAAGAGGAGAATGCCCAATAAACCAGACCATAAAGAAAATTTTTATTAAAACATATAATAACTATAAGGACTACATTGTGGTGGACAAACTATCCTTTTACAAAATGTGACTTGTTACTTATATTATTTTTCAGTTACAATACCATGGATGGATGTCACAATACCACGGGTCAATTCCATGGGTGAATGAATACCATGGGTGGATGTCACAATACCACGGGTCAATTCCATGGGTGAATAAATACCATGGGTGGATGTCACAATACCATGGGAAAATACCATGTGTGAATGAATACCATGGGTGGATGTCACTTACAATACCATGGGTGGATGCCACTTACAATACCATGGGTAAATTCCATGGGTGGATGAATACCATGGGTTGATGCCATTTTCCATTCGGACCATTCCTCCCTCCTTAAGAAGCAATGGCCCCCATTGTGTGAAGTTCCCTCCCGCGAAGCCTTTGTTGAATATGAAGACCCACTAAAGAGAAGGGTTTTATGTGGTTAACCCATAACCATGATGAACGAAGATCTGAGGATAGAGATACCCTATAATGCATGTTACCAACTGTGATACTCACAGTGTGCAGCCTAGAAAATGGAATTCGATGAAATGTGGGTCTGTGGATGACCCATAACGATGATGAATGAAGATCCGAGGATAGAGATACCCCGTAATGCTTGTGACCAACTATGATACTGACAGTGTGCGACAGTGTGTGGTCTAGCAAATGGACTTTGATGAAGTGTGGGTTTGTGGATGACCCATAACCATGACAAATGAAGATCCAAGGATAGAGATACCTTGTAATGCTTGTGACCAACTGTGATACTAACAGTGTGTGGCCTAGCAAATGGACTTCGATGACAAGGATTTTTTGCAGTTGACCCATAACCATGATGTTGGTTGTTAATGAAGTAGCAAGTGCCTACATAGCCTGGGGTGGGAGGGAACATCTCCAAATAACCCAAGGTAAATGCTGTTATGCTGAAAATGATGAATGTGAAGCAGGTGCCTACTAAAGTGGGGTGGGAGGGCACGTCTCCAATGGGAACCCACTTCGAATGTTGCTCTAGAATTAAAGTGGACATAACTCGGTCAATATATCTCAGAATATTTATTATAACCCATTTTTGGAAGCAGAAGGACCATTTTGCATCTTCCCATGTGTTGGAAATCCTTATCTGGACACTCTAGAATCTCATATTCGTGCTGCAATTTTTCCGCCATCACAAAAGTTCTAAAAAAAATAATAATAATAATAAATAATAAATAAATAAAATAAATAAATAAATAATAAATAAATAAAAAATTGATTTTAAATCAGCGATATCTCCCATATCCGAACTCCAATTTGACCCATTTTTTTTGAAATTGGGTGATTTTTCAAGAGTATCTCAGATCTAAAATAATTTTTTTGAAATTCTACACAAAATCTTCAAGAAATGACAGGAGATGTTTCGTCCACCAATTGTTGTTAGAAAAAAATTTCTACAACATAGCTGATTTTAAATCAGTGATATCTCCCTCATCCAGACTCCGATTCGGTTGATTTTTTTTTTTGAATTTTGGTAATTTTTTCACAAGGAATCAATATCTGGTATTTTTTTGTAAATATTGTACCAAATGCTTCAGATTTGATCTGCAACCTCGCCGCCTAAAAAACAATTCCTGCAAAAAAATGAGAAATAAAAAAATTCTTCCTGCTTGGGCCAAGAAAATGCTCTGTGGAGGTCGTAGCACGTGCCTGAAGTTTGTTGAATATTGCTGCAAAAATTTGAAATTGAAGTATGCATGAAACCCTCATTCCCGTGGAATCATAACCTACTCCGATACCACTGATCTGGATCTTGGGGGGAGGCCCCCAAGATCTGAAAAATTGAAATGCTAGAAGAAAAAGAGGAGAATGCCCAATAAACCAAACCACAAAGAAAAATTTTATCAAAACAGATAATAATTGTAAGGACTACAGTATGGTGAACAAACTGTCCTTTCACAAAATGTGACTTGTTACTTATAGTATTTTTCAGTTACAATACCACAGGTCAATTGCATGGGTGAATGAATACCATGGCTAGATGTCACAATACCATGGGTCAATTCCATGGGTGAATGAATACCATGGGTGGATGTCAAAATACCACGGGTCAATTCCATGGGTGAGTAAATACCATGGGTGAATGTCACAATACCATGGGAAAATACCATGGGTGAATGAATACCATGGGTGGATGTCACTTACAATACCATGGGTGGATAAATATCATGGGTGGATGCCACATACAATACCATGGGTAAATTCCATGGGTGGATGAATAACATGGGTGGATGAATACCATGGGTTGATGCCATTTTCCATTTGGATCAATGGGAGCCATTAGCCTTCCAACACACAGTTGACATGATGTAGATAGAAGCACCTTCATCGATGACAGTATGGTGGATGGTATTTTCATTAATGATTACCTGAATAAAGAAGGAAATCTGATGAGGGAGTCTCGAAACATGGTTCTTTAGATCGAAACAGTTCAAATTAGAATCAGTGGGATCAGTGCCCCCGATAGCTGACAGCAAATATTTCCACTGTGATGGGCAGCTTTGGAGTACCTCGAGAGCTGACATAGCTGACAGTGCCTGAGCCAAATCTTCAACAATATTATAGTGCTGAGTGGCTCGGGCATTGGGATTGTATGAGGATTTCCGTAGCACACCACAAGAGGGTGGCCACGGATCAGAATCAGGGTTAGGGCGCCCGATTTGCAGAGGGCCAGAACTCGGGATAGAAGAAGAAGGTGGAGCTTCTTTTCCTTTCCCTGCTATGGGAGTTGGAGTTTGATAATCCTTTGATCAAGTAGCCACATTAATTGGCATGCTCATCATGAACACTTGAGTTCCAGAAGACGCAGATTAAGGTTGGTCTACCATTTGAGTCTGCTAAGATGGAAAAGGCTCTTTGAGGGGTCCCCTTGAGCAAACAACTAACTTCAAATCATCATGGACAATCCTTAGTATAGTGATCCTCCTCGCAAATGAGGCAACGATACTTAGGTTTCCATTGCAAAGATTCATCAGCAAACAATTCAAGAGGACCCTGTTTCGGGGCATCGACTTTAGCTTTGCCTTTGCCTTTCCTTTTTCCTTTCGAGGATTTGTCCGCTGTGGTATATTGGACAACGTGGACCTCTGACGTTTTACCAGGCCCTGGAGGGTTTTCAGATGAGCTGTTGGGAGTAATATTTGAGACCGACTTCTGTTTGGAAGAATTTTTGGCAGGGGCCTAGGATACTGAACCAAGAACTCCATCAATAGGGGGAACAGCGGGTGACTTCGATGTCGCAGGATCGGATGATGGTTGCGTAGCATTGGGTAATAATTCGTATAAGGTGCCAGACTGAGAGTATACCAGGTCCAAGTATTGGGAATGAGCGATGGCTTTCTCTTCCGTGACGCATCCACCCATGGCTATATCGCGAGTAATTGGGGCTACGAACGATTTGGTAAACCAGTCGATGAGCAACTAATCAGCTATCTTGAACTTGATCAGTCGACATCTAGATCTCCATTCATAGATATGATCAGAGATGTGCATTGCAGTGTCTTTCTTAAGCGATGTGAACAGATAGGTGCCCATTTCATAACCAATCGGCAGCTGAAAATGCGTGAGAAAGGCCATGGCTAACGAATTGAAGTCACAAAAAGTACTTTAAGGTAGCTCGATGTACCATTTTACTGTGGCACCCATGAGGGTTCATTGGAAAAGACGAAGACGAATGGAATTGTCCACGTATGAGTTCGATGAACACCAGAGGTGATATGTCATCACGTGGGCCTGAGGAGCTTCCTTACCTTTTCCATCAAACTTTGGGTAATCACTTGGTATCTTGGATGGCACCAGAGGCCAGTACAGTGAATGAAGAATCAGATCATTCGTAAGACGCGATACATCCGGTAACTCAAGTGTAGCCAAGAAAGGTAATTGAGTGTTAAAAGGCATGGGAGGTCGATAAGCGGGCCCATAAGGAGGAGCCCATCCTTGTTGGTAAGGATTTTGAGCCCACAATGGGGTAATTTGGCCATATGGCATCTGAGGTTGCCCCCATTGCAGATTACCTTGACCAAAGGGAGGATTCGAACCTTGGATACCTTGAAACTATCCATACACAAGTTGTTGATGGGAAACATATGGGTTAAAAGGCTGGTAAGCCTATTGACCTTGGACATATGGGTATGGGACTTGTTGTCCTAGAACATAGGGCTGTTGGGCTCGTTGTCCCTGAACAAGAGGGTTATGGACCTACAGTCCTTAGGCATAAGGTTGATACGCTTATTGCCCTTGGACGTAGGGATTTTATACCTGGTGCCCTTGGTCAGCAGGATTCTGAACCTGTTGGCCCTGGGCAAGAGTATTCTGCACTTACTGGTGCAAGACTTGACCTTGAACCTGTCCCTGTAAGGGTTGCCCTTATTGATAGGTATACAAGGGTTGATGCTCCCCTGGTTGGTTTTGTTGTTGCAAGGGGTGACCTTACAATTGCAAGATCTGCCCCTGGGGCTATAGAGGTTGGCCTTGCGAGGGTATGGGTTGAGAGGTATGCAGAACATATTGCATCTACTACTGCGCGGCCTACTGCAACTGTTGAAAGGACTGACCTTGCGGTTGTTGCCGGTGACCTTGCTATGAGATAATCTGCCCTTGCTGTTGTGAGGAAAGCCCTTGTTGTAACAAATCTTTCCCTTCCGGTGACAAAGGCTGCCTTGGTTGTTGCAAAAGTTGTCCTTGCTATTACAAGGGTACTTGAACAGTGCCCAGGAAATTACCGAACTGAATCTGGACGTAGCCAGGCTAGATGCACTACCCAGATGGGATGGTGTAAGGTTGATTAACCAATCCTTGAGAACCATATGGAATGTAAGGATTTTGGTATTGGACTTGAGCCCCATAGGGCTTTTGATATTAAACATTGCCCGATCTAGACGGACCACTAGGATTTTGGACCTGTTGGTACTGGACAATGCTTGATCCAGTAGGGTTAGCAAGGTTGTAAATAATACCAAAAGAGGGATAGTTTATACCAAGCATGTGAGATTGTGAGTCGCTCACATTAGTGGCACCTGACACCATAGTGACATTTAGGTTCTACCCCTTAGATGGTGGCACAATCTAGCCACTGACTAACAGGACAAAAGATCTAGCAGAGATAATCTTTGAAACTGCTGGTTGAGACTGATGTGTAACTACGATCGATGATACAAGAGTGTTCGGGATGGTGGGTTGCACCGGGACTGAAGTAACAACTGGTTGGGAAGTCATGTTCATGACAAACAGACCTGACGTAGGCCTGATGCCTGACACCTAAACAGAGTTATGGTAGAGTGAAGAGGCACTAGGTGTGCCTGAAACTAAGTGCTCTAAAGACACATAGCCAGGTGGCAAGCTGGCGGGAATACCTTCTGAATAAGGGAAACCCTCAAGAGGGAACTGCAACTGCAATTCTCCCCCCTCAACAATGTGTGAAGTTGAGACTTCGGACTCATCTGGAGAAGTAACTAGAGCATCGCTTTTGAGTTCCATGTCTGGAAACAAACGACGGTGAACAACCGAATGTGTAATGGGGGGATAGTTCTAAAGGAACACCCGGTTGATCGTATGGACTGTAAGGGCGCTGTGGTGATATCTCAACAGCATCAAATAGAGGGTTCAAAGGATAGATAACCAATCCAAGCTGACCATCAGTGGTTGGTGAGTTCTCTGGAGTTCAAATGGGATTATCCAGACATTCCGGGTCAAGACCAGCAAATGACCCTGAATCGAAAGTAGGCGTAGGACGAGATGATAATGGTTGAACACTCAAAACAATTGTGAGTTCAACATTTTTGTCCTCAAATGGCTCTAATAACTCAGCTCAGACAATATTTCAAATGGAGGAGAGGAAGAGGAAATGGGAGAACGAGATGGTTCAGCCATGATGACCTTGTCTTAGTTGACAAAAAAAATAACTTCAAGGCTTTAAAATGTCCTTTTAAGGGAACTCACGATTTGGTCAAAAATCTAACAGGATGTTTTGGATCGTGGGCAATCAATTATTTAAGACACGTAATAGACTGATGTTCTTTCGTTTTTTAAGAGTCGAGAAAGAAACAAAGATGTCTCTATCGCCTTTGATTGGAAACAAGCTCGAAAGGACAAGTGCTCGGATGATATTTTAAGTTTAATGAGTCAAAAAAATCAATTGACTACTTTGGATGATCTAGGTAAATAGGATTACCAGGCAAACGTGAACTACAGAATACCTCCTGGTGAACCAAGAAGTATGAGCAAGCAATCTCCCCGAATGATGTGTTTAGTGTATCACATTCGTAAGGTAGCCAACTCGCCTTCCTAAGGATAAAAGGATTGTAGCCTAGTGGGGTCTCCCATTATATACGCGATAGTACGGGGAGCACAAATCTGTGCTGACACTGTCTAATACCAAAGCTAACGACAGTTGCTAGGTTTACAGATGCCAGAACACGTCTCTAGCCTAGACCTTCTAGATGTGATCATTAATGTCAAATGTTCCTTAGGTAAATTGAATTCATTTTAGATTTGATCTTGAGTTAAGTTTCAGTTTTCAAGTCTTAGTGATGCTACTTGAAAAACCTAAAATGCAACTAAATGGGACAAGACCCTTTCAATTCGATGAAATGCCTACACTAGAGAGGGTAGAAACTACTCAAACAAATGCAAACAATCAAGCAACTGAAAAGAAAATGATTTTTCACTACTTCACTTTTTCAAAAAATAAACTAATGAAAAATGCATTCCAATTCCTAATTTCCTGACAAGCACTTATCTATCAGTCCTTTCAAAATAAAAATAAAATTCTCTTCCTTTTCAAACCCTGATGCAATTCTAGTTTTTAAGAGATGCGAATCATAATGATGCAACAAGCTAGAATTTCACACTTTCTCATGAAACAATGAAACAAACTTTTGCATAGAATCTTTCAATGAAAAAAATTTCGAGACTATGATCTGTTCAAGCATATGAAAACATGAAAAGAGAAGTTCATTTAGATCAATGAAACACTGAATTTACCAAACACAAGACTAGCAATGTAATCTATGACGGAAAAAGACATTCAAACTAGTAAACAAAACTTTTTCAAACTTGTGCAAAAAGAGGCCAAAGTTGTAAGAGGGACCAAAAACAAATGCAAGGACCAAACACACCTACAACCAGACTCGATGAGTCCACAAGTTGTTGAATGGACGACTAGCTAGATGTCTTAGTGTCACTAGCCACTCAATGACTCGATCAATCAAACAACAAGATGACAAGCCTACAAGCAAGCAAAACCAAATGAAAAGTAGCTTTCTAATGAGGGAGAAAATAGTCAAAAGGCTCACAGGGTCAAAAATACAAGAGCAGAACACATTGGCCAAGATTTTGGTCTAGCCCTAATCTTCACTTACAGGGATCAGCACGACTACCTAACTGACAACAAGCGCCAAAGGCGGGTCGGCGGGACTGTTCCTCTACAATTCGTGCTGATTAGTGCAACTATCAGCCGATTAAACATGATGTCTGAGGGAACTAAGAAAAAAAAACAAGGACCAGATCTGCTACTATAGATTTTAGACTTACACCAGTAAGCATGAAAAAAGCAACATAACAAAAGGGAAAATGTGAAACTAGCAAAGTTCTCATGAAATCATGAAATCCAAAACAAACAAAAGGATGGGATCTCCCCAGTGGAGTCGCCAATTTGTGGTGAAGTAAAATTATAAGTGCTGACACGAACGAATTCCTCTAGCCCGACAATGGGTCTAGCCACAACAGATACATTCCATGGAATATTTCCTTAGGTTAGAATCAATCAAGAGGGCCTACCTCTTGGTCGCTTATCCTGCTTGATGATGTCCTCGCTTGCTCGCTCCAGCAATCCCTCGCTTCCTTCTTCAAGCTCCTGAAACAAGTAAACAACAACAACACACAAACATAATAATAGACAAATTGCAATTCAACCTTCTTAATGAGTTAAGAAGCATTAAGACATGAATATGTAACATTACAAAACATGTAGGAAATCAATCGATGGTTGCATATATTAATATTCAAAGAGAGATTACAATCATTTGTCTTGACGTCGCAATCTTCCTCTGACAAGACCAAGTTCCCACACACTTCGCCTAGCACTTCATGATGGCTTCAAACAACAATAGTTTAAAGACTCTTCCCTTTAGGCTTCACTCCAAACCAAACACACTTCTCCCTCACACAACTAGATGGCTACAACTAGTAATAGATTGCTTGTCTAGTATATTTATACCCAGCCAAAACTCTAACTTTGTTTTTCACACTACTCAATAGTTTGTGCTAGGGAAGAAGGGAGGTTTATGTAGGAAAGATGGATGGGAGATGGATCCTCTTCTCATGGGAGAAGGACTTATCCCTTGAGGTAGTTCCATAGTTATAGGGGAAAGAAGCCCAAATTTTCATCCTTGAACCCATCTGGCCAAACCATTTACCAAACTTCCATTACAGAGCTTCTAGAGATGGAAACTTCAGCTCTAATTAAAAAAAAATTCCATAACAGGACCGACTTGATTGGAACACATCTCAGACGCACTGATCGGTGTAGAGAATAGTGCTAACCTATTCATATTGACACGGGGAAGATAAAGGTCATTAGCACCAGTCTTGTAAATTAGGAAAAGCAGAAGTTTCAAGGGAAATAGTGCAAAAGGGAAATGATCTGCTCATGAAGAGGGACATAATGGGAGTTACTCCATAAAGGCAAAGCATGTGGGGTTCACTGTAGAGGTCCTTTAGGATCAAGGAACTAGAAGTATAGGGACAGTGAAAAAATGTTGTGTAACAAGGGGCTTTCCTTACGAATTCCTTAAAATACCACCATATCTTGCTAGACCTGGATTATCTTTTGATGTTCCATCAAAATTGATTTTCACAAAGCCTTTTCGAGGGGGAACAAATGAGGAGGTGGAATCAACCTGCTCTCATGGCCCAGGAAGCTTTTGCAGACCCAATATCAACAAACATAAGTTTAAGTGGGTCAGGATCAAGGCTTCCTCGCTAGTCACCTTCCAGTCATCTTTTTCCCACTTCACCACCAATATTGACTCTCAAATATTTTCTTTCATGGTGCTCCAAATGACATCTAAGGGAGTCCTTAGACCTTTGAAGATGAGCTTGTTTCTACCTTTCCAGATATTCCAAATAAGAAATGCAAGTACCAACACCTAGGCATGATTGACGACGGGGTTGTTAAATAAGGATATTCATCATTACACAATCGTTTCATTAATATTATTCCTCAATCAATCGATATGTCCAAAGGTGATTTCCAGACACCACCATTGTGTTTCATCTCTAGAGCAAGAATTTAACAAGTGTTCAATGGATTCGTATTGAATATGACATATCAGGCATCTATATGGGCTGATGTAACCCTTTTGTAAGAGCTGGTCCTAATTCAGTATACATCTTCGCCCCACCAGCTAAAGGAAATGAGCTAGCTTTGGTTATAAATTACAAGACCATATGTTGCACCAGATGGGATATTTTTTGAGGGAATCAAAACTTGTTGCTAGGTGATATGCTTCTTTAGTTGAGAACATATCTTTAGGCCTATATCCCCATCTCAATCCATCATCTCTGTAGTATACCTAGGGGGGATAGTATGGGGTACAGAGGGAGGTACCCAAAGGAATAATGTAATAATGGGATGGCCCATAGTAATGAATAAGGTGGTTAACCCATATCATGTAAGGGACCACAAGTAGTTAGCAATAATGTAATAAGCCCATGGTATTGGATAGATGGTATTGAGGGAACCATGGTAATGACCCATGGTATTGTATGTATGAGGCCTATATAGAGGCTAGAGACTCCCCATTGAGAGATGTCAAGGATTATTGTATGAACAGGCATATGTCTTGTGGAGTGTTCTCCTTCCTTAAGGAGTGAATGTATGGTGTTGCCCTACCTTAAGGGTTTGATTAATAAAGTGAAGCATTTCTATATATATTCAGATCTTGTTGTTTCTTGGTATATTTATATTTTTATATATTTTTGGATAAAATCTATAACAAGTGGTATCATAGCACTTTCTTTAAAGGGCTAGACTAGATCTGTCTCTTCAACTTGTCCTGACGATGAACCACACTAGTTGGTTCGAAACGCGTCAGCAAAGGTCTTTCTTTATGTGATTTACGTCGAAATTCTTCTTATAACTATGATGAATCACAGAAGCCTCAATTCTACAACAAATAATATAATGAAGGAGTATTGTTCAAGGGGTCTACTTATCCTGGTAGATATTCTAACACCACTTTCAGGTGTTTGGGGTGCCTGTTTCTGTTGTGGTGGTTGTTGTTGTTGTGGTTGTTGATTATTATTATTATTTTCAGGCACCTTTACTTTTTCAGTGATTTCATCAAGAACTGCATATTCCTTGTTTTATTTTTCCTGTTTCTTTTCCTGCAACTAATTCTTATACAAGACCTTTTCATTGAATATTACATCTCTGCTCCTAATGATTTTGTGATTTTCGTAATCATATAAGCGATAACCAAAATCATTAACACCATATCCAATAAAGGTACATTTCTTTGACTTTGCCTCAAGCTTTGTTCTATTTTCTTTATCAATATGGACAAAGGCCTCACAACGAAAAGGCTTTAAAAAGGAGTAGTTTACCTTTTTACCTGTCCATGCTTCCTCTGGAACACCACCATCCAAGGAACTTGAAGGCCTTCTGTTTATTAGATAAATAGCAGTATCTACGGCATCTACCGAAAACTGTAAAGGCAATCCTGCACGCAATCTCATGCACCTTGCACGCTCCATGATTGTTCTGTTCATCCTTTCTGACACACCATTTTCTTGTGGTGTTCTTGGAACTATCTTCTCTCTGCAAATTCCATGCTCTAAACCGTACCTATCAAACTCTTTGCTGCAATATTCACCTCCATTGTCTGATCTAAGACACTTCAATTTCTTTCCTGTCTCAATCTCAACCAAAGCTTTCCATTTCTTCAAAGTATCAAATACATCAGATTTATTCTTAATACAATAAATCCAAGTTTTTCTAGTTGCATCATCAATAAAAGTAACATAATAATGAGATCCACCGAGAGATGATACCTAAGCAGGTCCCCATACATCTGCATGTACAAGCTCTTATTTTCTTTCCCAACTCTAAGAAATCTGACTCTCTTCTGTTTTCCAAAAATGCAATTCTCACAGAAGTCCAAATCAACATTCTTCAAACC
Source organism: Pinus taeda (assembly GCA_000404065.3). Taxonomy (NCBI): domain Eukaryota; kingdom Viridiplantae; phylum Streptophyta; class Pinopsida; order Pinales; family Pinaceae; genus Pinus; species Pinus taeda. The sequence continues at coordinate 56,505 of APFE030507840.1, read as the reverse complement.
TAGCAACAAATTCCTTGAGTGAAGAATCTTCATCCCCTTTTCACTCATGTGTTCGAGCCTATGATGCCATAATGCTGCATCTGCTCCTTTGGAAGTTAAAGCATTAACAGAGTTAGAAATACCATTGCATAAATACAATGTACCAACCTTTTCGCCTTTTGCTATTACCAGGGCTCTTTTGGTGACCTTCCAAGCTTTATCTGTGAAAGTTGTCACACAACCTTCACCGCCTAACTGCCCTGTTGAAATCACATTTTCTTTAGATCTGGAACATGCCTTACCTCCTTTAGTAGCCATTGGTTTCCATTCTGCTGTTTTACAAGAACCTTACCCATTCCAACAATTTTACAGGGTTTATCATCACCCAAACAAACTTGTCCAAAATCTCCTTGAACATAGTCATGAAAGTATTTCTTATCAGGTGTGGCATGGAATGAGGCCCCTGAATCTACCACCTAGGAATTAGTAATATTTTCTAAAGAAAGAATAAAAGCATCTTGTAACACCTCACCTGTCACATTTGCTTCATGATTGTTTTCTTGCTGTGCATCTCCTTATTTTCCTTTCCAAGATCTACAATCTTTCTTTAGGTGTCCTTTCTTTTCGCATTTCCATCACACTATCCCTGTTCTGGACTTGGATCTGTCTATCCTTGATTTACTGCGATATCTTGAGCTCTTTCGTCTTTCCATTTTTCTTCCCCTAAACTCTACACTCAAAGCATTACCCTATGTCTCACCAGAGCTTTTCCATTGCATTTCCTCACTAAGGATAGCATCGACAACATCATCAAACTTTAAATTACTAGATCCAAAAACAGAGTTACTAATGGCCATTACTAAACCATTCCAACTTTTTGGTAATGAGCACAAGAATAACAGAGCTCTAACTTCATCATCAAAGTTTAACCCTACAGAACATAACTGACTTGTAATAGTATTAAAATCATTTAAATGATCTGCAACAGATCCACCTTCCGACATCTTCATATTAAATAACCGTTTCATAAGAAATACCTTGTTTGAGGGCGAGGGTTTTTCATATAGTTTCTCCAACGCCTTAATCAAACCCTCTGTCGTTGTTTCCTTCGAAATGTTGAAGGCGACCGATGCTGCGAGGCACAACTGTACTGTTCCGAGTGCCTTTCTATCGAGAAGGTTCCATTCTTCATCTGTCATACCCGTCGGCATATTTGTTGTTCTGCCCAATGATAGGTATAGATCTTTCTAATACAAATAATCTTCCATCTGCATCTTCCATAGCGACAAGTTTTGGCCGTTAAATTTCTCGACCCTAAACTTACCATCTTCTGCCATTGCTCCCACTCAAACGAGTAACCCTTCTTTCCTGCGAGTTTATCAGCCAAATAGACCTTCGGCTCTGATACCAGTTGTTAGAAAATTATATATGACAGAGCAATGGAACACATAAAATATTGCAGAAATATAAACACGGAAAATGCATAAAACAAGAGAGACACAGATATACATGGTTCACTCAGTTTGGGCTACGTCCACCCCGAACAACTAGTCCTTCCTTTCTATTATCCAGCAAAAAGAGACACAACCTACAGCAGATTCGTTGTAATATCCTCTGTTTTCTCTCACAGTCTCACCTCTCTGTTTCTCACTCAGAGAATACACATCTATTACACAGCCTCAAATACAATGCCCTCATACAATGAGAGGGGCTGCCTTCTAGGGCAAAAAACCCTAAACTAAACATAAGATCTACTGTCACATCATCTGCCTAATGAACAGCCCAGATTGACTAGAAATTACTATATTTTACAAGGTAATTTTACATATGTTTTTAGCTTCGGGGGTGTTGCCCCTGAACCCCCGCCGGGGGACCACTGGTCCCCGGACCCCCTAGCCAGGGTGGATCGGCCCCGTGGACCCCGCGGGGGGAACGCTGGCCCCAGACCCCCAGCCAGGGGGATCACCCCCAGGACCCCCGCGGGGGACAAGTCCCCCCCGCACCCCGCGCGTGGAGGGTGTACAAACTTCCTGGGGTATACATCCGGTTGAACAAATTACCTCTGAACAATCATGCTCCACACTTAACAGGGGATGATGAGTAAGAGATCTAAGAAATCTCCAAGTGAACCAAGAACAACAAGTGGAATGACACTAATCAAAAACCCATAGATGACTCACACCTTGCACACATCTATAAATGGATCCCCCATCTGAGAGATCTGGAGACTGGAAATTTGTAATTTGTAAGGAAGTGTGATAGTTTGTCTTTGAGAAGGAGCATTGTATTGTTGGGTGATCTTGCTTTTCATGAGGTGAAGAGGGATTTGATGCTGGGAGGATGATGCTGGATCAGACAGCTGGGTTGTAATTCTCCCTTCATATTTAATAAAGTTCTTTGAGTTTTCCTCCATACAATTGTGTATTTGTGAATCTTGTTATTTGTGAATGCCATCATATGTTCAATGTATTTCTAATTCTGCATTGCTTATGATATCATAGATCAAGATGCTTTGATGGTGTTTTGTTACTTTCTTTCTACAGGTATTCTCTAAGCGGAATAAGTAGGAGAGGAGTTGCAATCTCTATCAAGGAGGAGAGAAATCAAGCAAGGAGTCAAGCAGAAGATCTAGGTTGGTTCCTTTGCTTCTCTCTTATCTATCATACATAGAGGAAATCCAAATTGCTTTGATTGTTTGTTTTCTAGGATAGCTGCCAATCCTAGAGGGCTAGCAAATCGAAAAGACACTAGGATAGTTGCCATTGTGTCTACATATTTTAGAAAAATTTCATTTCCCTTCCAAGGTGGAACTGCAATCATTGACCAACTAACCTTTTTCCCCAATAGTTCACAAGCTACTGGAAGCATTTCACTAATCCATGGAAGTTCTCAATCACTTCAAAATGTCAAAGTAGGTCTCCTAAAAGATCCCTCCTTGATGGGTACTTTTGCCCTCCCACCTCGAACTAGTCTTGCAGAAGTGGCCACAGTGGAAACCTGTCATATGACCTCTTCTACGTCATCTAAGATTAAGAAGAACTCTAACCATTTTGATAGTGTGGATCATCGCGAGGTGTTTCCCCCAAGCCCCATAGAATCTTTGTAGCAATCAATTTTCTGGGCCTGGGCGGCGAACCCAAAACAACACTCAACAAGTGCTTGGATAGATATATCTCTACAGTATGGTACCTCTTCCGATCCTTGGTCTCGTATACATTCTACAGACGAAGGAATCATTCAGTCGATGATGATAGGAGAGACACCATGGGAAGATTACCACCATCATTCCCACCTTCAAGATAACAATGAAGATTATTCAAGCGGCCTTAATCATCCTTCAGTTTTTGATTTTCTATCAAATATTGTAAATACAGTGGATTCCGAGCGAAATTTGTCCAATATTGAGGAAACTATCGCCATTAATATCTCGACCAAACCTAATGTTGTAGAGAATATTCATGTTGGCAAATCTTGTTCTTCATCAAAACTGGAAATTTATTACGCTCTCTTTTGCGAATTCAGAGATGTCTTTGCATGGTCATATGAAGAAATGCCAGGCATTGACTCGAGAATTGTTGAACATGAAATCAAAATGTATCTAGATGTCAAACTAGTACGACAACGGCTTCGACCAGTTCACCTGAAGAAATTCGCTGCCATTAAGGCCAAAGTTGAAAAACTTTTGCATGTTGGTTTCATTTACCCTGTTCCTCGAATTGATTGGGTATCGAATATTGTTCCTGTGATGAAAAAGCAAGGAACAATTAGAGTGTGCATCGATTATAGGGATGTAAATCAAGCATGTCCAAAGGACAACTACCCTACACCCTTCATCGACCAGATAATTGATGAATGTGCCAGATGCGAAATCTTTTCGTTTATGGATGGATTTTCCAGATACAATAAAATCAATATCCACCCACAGGACCAGTCGAAGACTACATTTATATGTCCTTGGGGCACATTCGCATATCGTAAATTACCTTTTGGTTTAAAAAACGCAGGGGAAACTTTTTAGAGGGCAATGAACTACACCTTCCATGACATCAAACGCAACATTCAACCATATCTCGACGATCTACCGGCTCATTCGCAAAAGCAGACTGATCATCCGTAGCATTTGAGAGCCATATTTCTACGTTGCTGACACTATAAGATACAACTCAATCCACACAAGTGTGTATTTTGTGTTAGTTCTAGTCGATTACTTGGCTTCGTAGTTTCTAAGGACGGAATTCGACTCGACCCATTTAAGGTTCAGGAAATCCTTAAGATGCCTCCACCTTCAAATTTGCTTCAGATTCAGAAACTCCAAGGGAAAGCTAACTTTCTGAGGAGGTTCATTCCACATTTTTCCAAACTCGCTAAAGGTTATACATGTCTTTTGAAAAAAGAAGTACCCTTCAACTGGGATCAAGTTGCACAAGCTTCCTTTGATGCTTTAAAAGGTTCCCTGATAAAAGCATCATTAATGTATGCTCCTGACTATCAGAAAGACTTTAAATTGTATCTCGTCGCCGCAGATACAACCATTGCCATGGTTTTAGTGCAAGAAAATAATGGAATAGACAATCCTATATATTATTTAAGTCGTAACCTTAATGATACATAAAGCAAGTACTCTTATGTTGAAAAGCTGTCTTTAGCAACTGTTCAAGCAGTACAGAGATTTCGACACTATATTCTCTTTTGCAAAACTACCATTGTGTCAGATTGCAACCCTATGACCTACATTTTGTTGCGTCAATTACTAGGGGGTAAATATTCCAAATGGATAGCCATTTTGCAAGAGTTTGATCTAGAATTTACCAAATCCAAATCAAAGAAGTCTCTCATCTTCGTAGAGTTACTTTGTGACCTCCCATCGTTGTCCAACGATTTAACATCTAAAACATCAATCGTGGATGAGACTTTGTTTCTGATATTGTCAAGCGATCCGTCGTACAAACATATACTCGTCTATCTCCAAACCCAAACATTTAGGCCTAACACCTCTCGCTGTGAATAGCGACATACTCGATACCAAGCCAAAGATTACCTGATCATTGGCGATACACTTTACTGTCGTGGTGTCGATACAGTTCTGTGAAGGTGCCTCGCGCATGAGGAGGCCGAGAAAGTCCTGAATGACTGTCATTTAGGTGCTTGTGGGGCGCATCTATCTGGTTATGCTACAACATAAAAGATCTTACGAGCTGGTTACTTCTGGCCCACTATATTCAAAGATTGCATAATTGTAGTCAGAAGTTTCCATGATTGTCAGATTTTTGATCGCAAAACCAGATTACCACCTACACCACTACATCCAGTAGTTGCTATTGGGCCATTCGCTAAATGGGGCATAGATTTCATGACATGTAACCCCACCTCGGCCGGGAGGCATGAGTATATTATAGTCATTGTCGACTATTTTACAAAATGGGTCGAGGCGATGCCTACATTAAACAACAGCGTCAAAATGGCTGCTCTTTTCTTTTTTAATCATGTAGTCTCTAGATTTGGTGTTCCGCAGGCTATAGTCATAGATCATGGATCGTATTTTCGAAATCACATGATGGTTGAATTGACTGCCAAATTAGGACTATCCCACGATAGTTCTACTCCATATTATCGACAAGCTAACGGACAAGTTGAGGCAATCAACAAAGTCGTTAAGCACATGCTGCAAAGAATGATTGGAGTCCACAAAAGGAATTGGCATTTAATCCTGTACTCATCTTTGTGGGCATATAGGACTTCGGTGAGAAATGCGACTGGATTTACACCCTTTCAGTTGATGTACAGTCTGGAAGCGATCTTACTAATTTAGTGCAAAATTTTGTTCCTCAAGCTCGCAATTGATCTACATCCCGAAACTTCGAAAGAAGAGGCCCATTTATTGGAACTAATCCACCTGGATGAAACCCATCGTGATGCCACGCTGGCTAACGAAGCACATAAGAAACATGTCAAGGCACAATTTGAGAAAAATTTCAAGTCTCGTGTCTTCTCGGAAGGTGACCTGGTCTTGCTTTACGATCAGAACTCTGATAAATTGGGAGTGGGTAAGTTCGAACCATTATGGATGGGCCCCTACATCGTTAAATGGGTATTTACAAAAGGAGCCTACGAGTTGGTTGATTATGATGGGATTCCACTGTCGCAACCCCGAAACGAGTTGTATCTTAAACGTTACTATGCTTGATTAAGTGTAGTACGCTCTTTGTATTTATGCTTTTGTTACATTTTTGTTTTCTTTTAGAGTTTTCATTTTGGTTAGGTAATCCACTTTGCATTTGTTGCAGATGTCAGACTTTTTGGAACCATTTGTTGGGTATGCTGATGGAGCTAGTCGTAGTACATGTTACCTATCTTCTATGGCCTGGGCCATTTTCGCTCCAAGCAGCGAGTTAGTAAGTTTCAAAGGGATATGCATTGGTCGATCGATGAACAACATCGTTGAGTATAGCACGTTGATTGAACTTCTCTCTGATGCCATTTCGCATGGCATATGCTAACTCATTGTCAAGCTAGATTCACAACTCGTCATTCTACAGATTACTAGCGTTTATTCCATTTGGAACCCAGCTATTTATCGTATGTTCCTAAGAGTCAGGATTTTGGAAAGACAGTTTGATTCCATTCAATATCAACACATTTCCAAAAACTTAAACACATTAATTGATTCATTAGTAAACTATGTGTTAGATAACATTTGCAGCATTTGTAAAGAAAGCATCTTACATTAACATTTGCATCAGGATTACATAACTTAACCAAAATAAAACTCCAAAAATCAGAAATATATAATTGATTATAGTTTTTACAAAATGTTTTGTGTCCAAGACAAAATCGGTCACATGACCAAGAAACTCAAAAATGAATGCAGAAAAGCATCCTAGACTAATGATGTTCGTGATAACATGTCACCGCCTATGCAATCATGTGCAAGAGCCGGGTCCATCGACTCGGCACACTAGTATTGTGGCGCTGTAACCTCAAGGGTAACTCATTGGTCCTGACATCCTAAATACCGAGAGTGAGGCCCTCGGTATGATCCTGCAGCACTCCCAAGGTCTCCAATATGTCCAGATCTCGAAGGATGGCCCTCCCTACAGCCTCTCCTCCTAGAGAGTCAGCTACCGCCCTTAGGCGTGCCACTGGTCGCACTGGCCCAATATCTGCACACACATGAGTTTGATTAGTCTTGATAACATTTAAAAACACAAAAACAATATAAAACTGATAAACAAAGATGTGGTCGAATCATTTTACCTATAGCACTCCACTGCTCACCAGCTAGTAACGCCAAATCCGGGTCGCCTCGGAAATCCATCCCAACATATGGATACTCTACAAAGACCATCTCCTAATGGTCGAACCACTCGAAAAAGGATTCAGAGAAGGAAATATGTGACTGACCAGCACGTCTGGCCATAAGATCAACCCATCTCTGCATCTGTGGTTCCCCTGGTGTTGACAATCCTAGTGAAATATACTGAGGCTGCATCAGTGGAATCCTCTCCAATGCAAAAGCGGTCAATATGGAACCATAGCCAAAATTCTTGGTTCTTCCTTTCTTTACTTTGGAGAGTTGTTCTTTTATGACAGGAAGTATCGCCTCGCACCAATTGAACACCTTCGGTTCTAGGCATTCCAGGGCGTACTGCATGTAAGATCTGTTTGCCAAATGCAAAGCCGTGCTACCATCCAATCTAAAAAAGGTAAATAAAAGGGTCCTCAAGGGCCGATCAATGACATCTTGGATATTGATCTTGCCATCTCTGTTAGGCGGAGATCCATCTCTGCAGAACTGACGAATATAATCTTTCACGGATTCACCCCCACGAATGAATCCTGAAAGTGAAAGAGGGGCACCTCGCCTCGACAACCCCGTCAGAAATTAAATGTCCTCCACTATCAATGGAATGGATTTACCTCTAATATGGAATACCTAATCGATCAAATCCCAAGCATCGAGAAAATATTGCAACAAATTTATTTGTTGCCGCATGTTGGATATGCGGAAGAACTTCAGCAAGCCACAGTTTCTTAATGCAGCAACTGTGCCCGGGTCATGTAAAGCAATCATGTCCTCTTCTTCATGTTCACATTCACGCCATGTGACAACCATCTTGATCCAACAAAATCTGAAATGCAAACAAAAGATGAGTTAGGATTTAAATTTGAGCAAAAACAGGCAAAAATTTCATGAGAAATCATTGTATAAATATGCCCTTCTGCGCCCATCGCGCCCTGCCTTTGGGCAAGGTGGGATGCATACTAACTGGCCAGTTGGTAGCTCAGTATGAATCGCACCTTTCAATATAGGCTAGGTGCGATGGTTGGAGAACAAGTTCTTCAAACCCTAGGGGCCCAGAAAAATGGAAAAACTTGCTCATAATCAAGAAAAGATGGAATGAAAATGAAGAGCTTAGGGTTAGCTCCTACCTAGTCTTGACGGCGCGGAGAAGAGTCCAGTGGATATCCTGAAATCAACTGATGTAATTTGAGGGGGAAAACCACTCCAGAGCTCCAAAATCCCAAATTTGAAATAGAATGATGAAAATGAAAGGTAAAACTACTTTTATGTTTATTATTCACGTGCTTCGAGTAAAATGGTAGTTTTAATTCATTTTTCATACGTATATATGTATTTATAATCAGTTTGATGGAGTAATTGAGCAGTTTGAACAACAAACGAAAGAATATGATATGTGTTAAACCATGAATTAAACATTTTGACCACAAAACTGAGCATGTTGTCGCATGGTTTAAGCTCGTTAAAAAATAAAACTACCATTAAGCATATGTTACCGCAAGGTTCAAGCTCGTTAAAAAATAAACCTACCTTCAGTAAATAACCTTTGTGATTGCCATGCTATCAGCCTTTTGAGCCTTGGTTGTGTTCTGCCATCACCTCCATCCCTTTGGCCGATCAAACGCTTCCACTTGATTGTTTACCCTTTTGAGGAACAGCTACGATGAGTGGTCCTGTTAGCCAACCTCTTCACATGACCATGTTTTGAGAAGTTCCAAGCTTACCCGGAACCAGTTGCTACCCTAAAACGCCACTCGTTCCTCAAAAATGAGTCTCCTTTAAACTCTTTTTAGACTCGTTAAATATGAAAAGATTGTCGAGCTAGTGGCTTTTCCAACTCGTTAAAGTAATCGAAATGCCATCCCTCCTATATATTCTAATTTTTTTCAGACCTGAGGGATTATCTCACAAAAAATTTCGAGCTCTTGTCTTTTTCGGCTCGCTAAAGTGATTGAAAATTCATCCCCTTTGTATTATTTTAACCTTTTTCGGACTTAAGGGATTATGTTATGAAAAATAACTACTGGAGTTTCCTTTTCTTCCCTTTTCAAACTCTCTAAACATGAAAAGGACCGAGTTATCCTTGTCGTTAAAGTCGTTAAAACAATAGCATCAAACTTGTCCACCCAAACAAGAACGAGTTTCACCGTCGCTAGGCTCACTAAAACATAGCGACAGGTTTGCCCGCAACGCAAATTATAGAACAAGCATATGTTACCCTCCTCAAGCTTGACAAAAATAAGGAAGTACTGGTTAGCAATGACTGGGGAAAAAGGGAAGAAAACTTGAAGAATTTTATTGGTAGCAAGTCACTCTTGAACATGACACTTTCAGTCCATCGCCATGATTGAGTCGAGTTGGGTTATTCTGTTCACCGGTCATTTCACCATTGGTCCTCCACACCATCCATCTTTTGGGGATAATGCTACCAATCCATCTCAGTGTCGTTGATATGTTCAAGAGAAGTCATTCAGAGAATTCACCATCCAGTTAATGCCTCATCCACTGCAATACCTTCACCCTCCATTTTCCATGACCGCCATTCCTGAACCTTGTATCGTCAGATCGTTTTTCACCTCCAGAAAATCATTTGCTTCATTTCGTGTCATTGATGTGGGATACATTAAGGCCCTCCTACAATGGGTCACTTCTTGTCGACATCAGCTCATTATCCAAGAAGTTGACTTAGAAACAACCCTTTCAGTACTTTGAAGCTTGCATGCCTCAATGGCAAGTTTCTCACTTCCGGCGATAGGTTGACATCAATGGCCTTCGACCAAAAGATTTTGCGTGGTGTTCAACATCAGATCATATATTGACACCACATAAATTGTACTGTAGTACCTTGAGGGTCATTACCATTATCGGTGATTCCTCTTGCGTCTCTTAACAACTTACATTATTGGTTGGTAATCAGGCGATGTCTTTCCATGACATCTTTTCACATGGATCGACTTGTACATCAGGCGAAGATTGAACGAGTTTGAAGACCCCGGATCTAGTTTCATCCATCCAGGCTGTGATATATTCAGGAATATAACAACATCAAATGTACACAGAAGCTGCACAAATGATCATTCAAGCTAGGGATAATGACTCTACATATAAAGAATCACTAGTCTGCAACCGCAGACGATTATTTGTTCTATGTACATGAAAATGAATTTATAAAGCTGAGCATGGGAATGCCCGCCTCAGCTAGATCATGAAAATAATATGATGATGATGTATTGTATTGTATCTTATATAGGTCACCTTCCAGTTCGAATACCTCGGATCCTCATGATAAAGCATTTCACCCGACATCAAAGATTTACGACTTCATGCTTTAGGGGGCAACTGTTATAGACATATTTGGGCACTTCAACACCAATATTATATGTCGATAAACTAGGGCTCTTTAACCCCTAAAAGTGTTGTTTCATAACCTAAAGGATCATGGTCAACTTATTACATCATTCCCCAAAACTTCCACCTGAAAAACCACTCAAAACTGGCCAAAACTGGACCATACTGACTGCTCCACTGTCAAGGTGCGATGCATACTAACTTCTACACTAGACAGGTGTGATGCATACTGAAGAGGCCTTCTGTAGGGTGCGATGAGCGAGGATGGACAAATGTCCTAGACAGTTTGCTAAGTGGATGCTCATGGAATCTTCTAGAAACTTCTCCTATGACACTTGCCTCTCTGAATTTGCCCAAGGATGAGTAAGAGATCCAAGAAATCTCCAAGTGGAACCAAGAACAACAAGTGGAATAACACTAATCAAAAACCTAGAGATGACTCACACCCATGCACACATCTATAAATGGATCCCTCATTTGAGAGATCTGGAGGCTGGAAATTTGTAATTTGTAAGGAAGTGTTGATAGTTTGTCTTTGAGAAGGAGCATTGTATTGTTGGGTGATCTTACTTTTCATGAGGTGAAGAGGGCTTTGATGGTGGGAGGATGATGCTGGATCATATAGCTGGGTTGTAATTCTCCCTTCATATTTAATAAAGTTCTTTGATTTTTCCTCCATACAATCGTGTATTTGTGAATCTTGTTATTTGTGAATGCCATCATATGTTCAATGTATTTCTGATTCTGCATTGCTTATGATATAGTAGATCAAGATGCTTTGATGGTGTTTTGTTACTTTGTTTCTATAGGTATTTTCTAAGTAAGATAAGTAGGAGAGGAGCTGCAAGCTCTATCAAGGGGGAGAGAAATCAAGCAAGGAGTCAAGCGGAAGATCCAGGTTAGTTCCCTTGCTTCTCTCTTATCTATCATACATAGAGGAAATCCAAATTACTTTGATTGTTTGTTTGCTAGGATAGGTGCCAATCCTAGAGGATTAGCAGATCGAAAAGACACTAGTTTTCCTGAAAACAGCCATCAAGGTGTTGCTTACCCTTATTGTTTGCGGGTTTTATTTGAAGTTTCATGTCGCGCTATTTGGGGGTAGGGCTAGCCCATGGGGCCTGCCCTTGGTTACATTATCGTGCACGTGACCATCGGCGGAAGAGAAGCGGGGGCCCGATCGATGGGGGCGGGCCATTGGCCTTAGCCCTAAGGATGTGGCCACAATTTTTGGAACATAGGCATTAGTGGAAATTTAAAGTGTCCAACAATTTCGCCCAATTTTTGGCAAAATTGTCGCTCTGTTAGCACATTTTGGGGGCGAAATTGTAGGATGGTGCTGAATTTTGAGGAATTTGTGGTGTGATTAGTAGAATATTTGGAAAGGCCATAACTTCTTCAGTTTTTCACCAAATCAAGAGTACAAAGAGGCTACACAGGTATTTTTGGGCATTCTTGAGCCTGATAGTGTCATTATATGCATACTTCCATCAGGGATCAAATCTGCTCTTTGCATTTTCATCTTAGGTGTCTCATATTGAATTTTGGATCATTCCATTAGGTCATGCTAAAATGGCCCACTAATGGTTGTATTTTTCTTAGAAAATTAAATCTTCCCTCATGAGGTACATTTGCTGACCCATTTCCGTGTTGTATTCAATTGAGGTTTCAAATATGTTACTTAAGGCAGTTGTCTTTCCATTAGGTTTTAGGATTCATTTCCAAGGTATTCCCATTAGGTCTTATGGTTCATTTCCAAGTTCAAAAGGCATGATTTCAAGTGTGAATAAAGGGCAGCAAAGGTATGAGGATGACCAATAAACAAAGAGTAATTACCAATAAATTGATCCTGGTGGATATTGGTTGCCACCCGCCAATTCCACTTGGACCCCCACCATTGCTTCTTTCAGTTTTTTAGTTTCCTTAATTATAGCACATATTATTATTTTTAGCAGTCTTTCGGGTCCTAAACTTCCGGAGCCGTTTTGAGGCCCTAAACGATGTTTTTTTGGAAATCTACCGCCAGCAATTTTCTGTCTAAAATCATCTTTCTGTCATAGTCCTTGGAGAGATCTTTCCAACGGGTTATCATGTGCGTCAAATGGAGATAATATGACCAAGTCGTGACCCCGGGAAATTGGTTGTCCAACTCACCCCAATGGGGCCCATAAACTCTTGGTGTTACATCTCCTCGGGTTAGGGTTTTGGTTGTTTAGGGTTTGCTCTTATTATTCAATAAGAAAAAGGCCATTGAGCCTCATTGTAAGGAAGTTCAGAGGCATGTAGCCACCACATCTCTTCTCAGAGATAAGCTACCATTGCACTAGCTAGTTTATTTCTTTTTCTGTTTGTGAGCATATTTCAGTATTTTACATTAATGAAATGAAGTATTATTTCCATTGCATCTATGTGTTTATGGTTATCTCTATAATTCGTTGCATTCTTGTTTAAATCTGGATCAGTGGTATCAGAGCAGTTTGCTTTTCTTCTTTGTTTTTCTTTGCATGTCCCAAATGAGGTCGGAATATAAGGAGTTAGGGTTTGAATTGGTCGAATCTTTGCAAGACCAGCCTCGCAAATGCCGACGGCCTCCCATGGCAAATGAAAAGAAAGACGAGGGGGCAGGAGATCCTATCAGAATCTTGCTCAAAGAAGCCCTCGAGTGACAAAGGAACGTGATGATGGACAACTTTGCCCAGATCCTTCAGTGGCTACTCAAGAGTGACGCATCGGCTTCCAACAGCTACTCGGGAAATGCCACACTGTTTAAGGAACAAGTTAATTTTGAAATCCCCATATTCGAGGGTTAGATAGACACAGATGCCGTCGATAAATGATTAAATCTACTAGAGGATTATTTTTCTTTTCATGATTTTTCCAGTCGAGAAAAGATTATTTTCGCTCTTCTCAAAATAGCCCCCCACATCAAGGACTAGTGGGAAACCTATTGTGAGTAGAAGGATGAAAGTACAGGCTCACTATTTTCAGCAACACCCACTTGGAATTCATTACGGGATGCCATCGAGGAGCAGTACTACCCTATCGGAAGCTATGAGGATCAATACATAAAGTGGACCACGCTGCGCCAGGGAAGGGACCAAGACATGCCGGAGTTTACCAATATTTTCCATACCATTCGCACAAAGTTGGATATCAAGGATTCAGAGCATCATTTGGTACTCAAATACCATGGCTGCTTGTACAAGTACATCCAGGAAGAAATATAATTCCTGAACATCTCCTCGCTCAACACGGCATACCAATATGCTGTCAAGGTCGAGCAAAAGTTTAAACAGAAGAAGCGAGACTTTGGATCTGTGAATCCAAAGCAAGGGAAAGGTTCCCCCAAACCGTAGAATAAAGGACAAAGCCAAGGCAGGGTGGCCCAAGACAACCCACCAAAGCTGCAAGCAAAGAACAGTGCCGTGAAGCTGAAAAAGGACAAGGGAAAGTGGTGTGAGTTCCATAAGACATCCACTCACAACACAAATGAGTGTCAGGCCAAGCAGTCACTGGTGGCCGAGCTAAAGGTTTCAGAATTAGATGCATGTTCCAACTCTGAGTCAAAACCCGACAAGGGGAATGACAAAGGGAAGCAAATTATCGATGCGAAGCCCAATGCCACCATTTCCACCATGAAGATCCAGAAGGAGGAACCCGAAGATCTACAGGAGGAGGAGCATCTCTTCCACTCCTAGATGTGGGTAAAGGGATCCCCGCTACAGTTCATTATCGACAGCGGGAGCCAAAAGAACCTCATTTCAGCAGAGGTCGTGAAGCGATTGGGCTTACCGACCACAACACATCCATAACCGTACACCATTGGGTGGCTTCACCAAGGAAGGGATCTTCGTGTGAGCCAGCAGTGTCGCCTTCCATACAACATCAAGCCCTTCACGAATGAGGTATTGTGTGACATTGCTCCCCTTGAAGTTTGTGATGTATTATTAGGATAACCATACTTGTGGAAGAGACATGTTGTGTATGAATCAAGGCCCCATGTTGTTGTTGTTACTTTGGGAAATAAGTTGTGCAGGATACCGGAGGTAGCACCACCTACCGCTATCTCTTTGGTTACTGCAAAACAATGCAGTAAGCTCATTTCCAAAACTGGGAAATTTGTTTTCCTGATGATACACCCACAGGGAAAAAAGAAGACGGTGGCCAAGACCTCCAAATAGGGCCCCTCTGCACAACAAATATAGATAGACAAGGACGTGGAGGAGTACGAGGACATCTTCACCTCCCCCGTCGGGGTTCCTCTGCACTATCAGGTCAAGCATTCCATCAATCTGACCCCAGGTGCACCGCTTCCCAATGGACCAATCTATCGGTGCTCCATTCTGGAGAATAATGAAATCAAGAGGTAGATTCAGGAGCTGTTGCATAAAGGTCACATCCATCTGAGTTCATCACCCTGTGGAAGCCCGATCGTGTTGGTACAGAAGAAGGATGGCATTTGGAGACTCTGTATTGACTATCGAGCACTGAACAAGATCACTATCCATAATAGGTACCTGATCCCACGAATTGATGACCTCTTGGACCAACTGAAGGGGGCAAAATATTTCAGCAAGATTGATTTGAAGTCAGGATATCACCAGGTACCAATCGAACCCTCCGATGTGTGGAAGACTGCCTTCAAGCCAGGAGGGCCTTTTCAAATGGTTGGTTGTGCCTTTTAGTTGACGAATGCTCCTACAACCTTCATGAGGCTAATGGATGACATCTTGCAGCCATTACCAACTCATTTGTAGTGGTATACTTGGATGACATCCTGATCTTCAGCTAGAGTTGGGAAGAGCACCTCCACCACATCCGACAGGTTCTCCAAACACTACGGCAACACAAGTTATGTGCCAATTTGGAGAAATGCACTTTTGGCATGACCCAGGTTTAGTATCTAGGATACAGTATTGATGAATAGGGGGTGCATGTGGATCCAGCCAAGATCCAAGTCATTCAGGATTGGCCATCTCCAACCACTCTGACAAAGCTTCGCAGCTTTCTGGGTCTTGCCAACTTCTACTATAGGTTCTTGTTGGGATTTTCTCATATCACTTGGCCCTTGAGTCAAGTCACCAAGGGAGGAGAGAAAGCAAAATTCTTTTGGTATGAATCTCAACAGAAGGCATTCAAAGAGTTGAAAGATCGCCTCTGCTCGGCACTAGTACTCGCATTACCAGACTTGCAACAACCATTTGAGGTTGAAATAGATGCCTCTGACTATGCTATTGGGGCAGTCCTTACTCAACACAGGCATCCAGTGGCATATCACAGTGAGACACTTTTAGACATAGTCCAGGAGTATCCCACTTATGACAAAGAAATGTATTCCATTGTGCAGGCCTGCCGACAATGGAAGCATTACATTTTGGGGAAGGAAACAGTAATCCACACAGACCACCGACCCCTACAGTTCATACAGACCCAAGGGAAATTGCAAAATGATCACCATCAGAAGTGGTCCACATACCTGCAACAGTTCCATTTGAATATCAAGTACAAGAAGGGCAGCACCAATAACGTTGCACATTGCCTCAGTCGACCACCGATCATGGCGTTAACCACCGTGCTCAACTCTTGTGGGCACGAGACTTCTGATTGGCCACTTCTCTACAAAAGTGACCCAAAATTTGGCCATACATACCAAACACTCTTGGAGGGTCAGCACGCTCTAGATTTTCACCTTTAGGATGCCCTATTATGCCACCTAGGTCACCTTTTGTGTTCCTTCAAGCGAGCATGCCAAGATGATTTGGGAAGCACACTACAGTTGGGCTGTTGGACATTTCAGGGTCAAGAAAATGGTAGCAGTGCTGCATAAGTATTTCTATTGACCGAATCTTCGACAAAATGTCAGGAAGTACATCAGATCATGCACTGCCTGTGCCATTGCCAAACCGACCATCAGGAAGCAAGGCCTCTATACCCTGTTGCCTACCCCTAGTCAACCCTGGGAATCCATCTCCATGGATTACATGTCAGGCCTTCCTTCCACTAAGCATGGAAATGATTGTGTTTTTTTGGTCGTCGATAGGTTCTCAAAGATGGTCATTATGGCGGCCTGCAAGAAGAATATCATAGTAGAAGCCACTGCTGAACTCTTCGTTGAACGAGTGTAGGTACACTTTGGGATCTCACAGTCTATCATCTCAGATTGGGATAGCAGGTTCCTCAGTACATTTTGGTCCAGTCTCTGGTCGATGTTGGACACCAAACTCACTAAGTCCACAGCCTTCCATCCTCAAACTAATGGCCAAACAGAGGTTGTCAACAGGATGATCGTACACATTCTGCGCATGTAAAACTCAAAGCATCCACGCGCATGGGAAGAGATCCTCCCCTATGTTCAGCACAGCTACAACTAGGCTCTCCACAGCTCGATTGGCCACAACCCTTTGCAGGTGGGCTTGGGATTCCAACCACTATGTCCCATTGATGTGGCCATGCCATTTGAAGCTACTCACATAGATTTGGCTCATGTCCAATCTAAAACAGATAAGGTAAACAAATTCATTGAGCACATCCAACATATTCGCCAGTAGGTCTATGACATTCTGGAGAAATCAAATGCCAAGTACAAGCAGCAACATGATCAACATTGGGTGCCACACAAGTTTCAGGTGGGCAATAAAGTCTAGTTACATTTACAAAAGGAACGCCTTACCGGAGCCTATCGAAAACTCAGACCACTCTGATATGGTCCTTACACCATTACCAAGGCTGTGGGAGACAATGCATTTGAGCTCAGCATTCCCCCATTCCTTGGCCTACACCCAGTGTTCAATGTGGATCGCCTTCTGCCATACTTTCCACCATTACTAAACACAAACGACATTGCAGAACAACTCACACCCACAGAGTTAAATCCAGATTGCATGGAACAAGCTACAAATGATCAGATCATAGACACACAGATCAAGCACACTCGCCAGTAGAATATCCAACTATATCGAGTTGTCAAAGCAGGCCAACTCCTTCACCAGGGACCAAGTTCAGTAGAAGTTTCCTCATCTCATGGAGGAACTCAACGCAATGGGGACCATTACTTCTTAAGGGGAGAGGAATGATCTAAGTGGATATTGGTTGCCACCTACCAATTCCACTTGGACCCCCACCATTGCTTCTTTCAGTTTTTTAGTTTCCTTAATTATAGCACAATTTACTATTTTTAGCAGTTTCTCGGGTCCTAAACTTCCAGAGTCGTTTTGAGGCCCTAAACAACGTTTTTTGGAAATCTACTATCAGCAATTTTTTGTCTAAAATCGTCTTTCCCATTGTAGTCCTCGGAGAGATCTTTCCAATGGGTTATCATGCGCGTCAAATGGAGATAATATGACCAAGCCACGACCCCGAGAAGTTGGCTGTCCAACTCACCCCAACAGAGCCCATAAACTCTTGGTGTTACATCTCCTCGGGTTAGGGTTTTGGTTGTTTAGGGTTTTCTCTTATTGTTCAATAATAAAAGGTATTTGAGCCTCATTGTAAGGTAGTTCATAGGCATGTATCCACCGCATCTCTTCTCAGAGATAAGCTACCATCGCCCTAGATGGTTTATTTCCATTTATGTTTGTAAGCATATTTCAGTATTTTACATTAATGAAATAAAGTATTACTTTCATTGCATCCTTGTGTTTATGTTATCTCTGTAATTGGTTGTGTTCCTGTTTAAATCTGGATCATAAGTCATGATGATTGTATAAAGATCTTTTGTCACTAATGTAATTTTCATCTCAAAAACCTATTTTTGAGATGAAAACAGAATATTTTTAGTTGATTTATATTCTTTTGATGTAATTCAATACATATTGTATAATAAGTGTTCCTATTTACCCCAAACATTTCTCCTTGCTGCAAGAAAATGAAACCACTGAAAAAAATCAATTCAATCCGAGCATCATCCACCTGAAAAGAGACAATGAGAGAAAGGTATTAAATAGAGATTTGGAGGAAAGAAGAAAAGGTTCCAAAACATTAGAAATTGGGTTTTTCTAATTAAAAATCAAAATCAATCTCTATATAAGATGTCACACTCCGTTTCCAAACTCATCACTCTCATTTGACAAAGAGAAAGAAAAGAATTGAAGGAGAGAGGGGAATTGAGGCCAATTGGTGGCTAAGGAGAAGAGGCATTGCGCATAGGAGACAGGGCGCTGTGCACAGAGCAGTTGGAGGAGGTTTTGCGCACAAAGGCTGGAGCACTATGCATAGGAGTGAAGCGATGCACATAGGGCAGTTTCTCCAGTGCAAATTTGAATGGCACTGCGCGTAGAGCCAGAGTGCTGTGCACCTGTAGGTGGTGTTGCACATAGGGCCAGCAAGTGCCAAAACACTCTGTCAGCCTCTCAAAACATGTTGTTTTCCTTCTATGGCCTATAAACAAGTAAGTTTAATCTCTCAGATATCCTCTTGGCATTCAATTCATCAGTTTGAAGTTGGTTTGCTATTTCGAAAATCAACCCCTAGATTGCCTACAAATCCCTCCTATACATCCCTCCACCCATTCCTTGAAACCCTAATCCCTCCTATACATCCCTCCACCCATTCCTTGAAACACTAATCTCTCCTATACATCCCTCCACTCATTCCTTGAGACCCTAATCTCTCCTATACATCCCCCCACCTATTCCTTGAACCCTATTCCCTCAAAAAAATCCCTCCATATCCCTTATTCCCTAATCCCCAAAGCAAATCCTAAAACCCTATTTACTAAATAGTCCCTATCAAAGAAAAATACCCTCCCTCTCATTTTCATATTATATATATTCCATCCTACACCACATAAGTTCATCTCCCCTTCCCCTATCCATAATCACCAATACTTACTCCTTCATTACCTTCTCTAGGGTTACACAGCTTCAAAATTTGACAAACATGGACAAAGAGAATATAGATTATGAGGAGGAGGAAAACAGTGGCAGTGAGAGTTTAGGAGATGAATCTCGGCATCAGAGAAAACCACACAAGGGAGGTAGAATTATCAAGGAGGAACCATCAAACATCAGAGAGTTACAGGCTTCTCATATGACTGTCACTTGTTTCATGCATCTAGGGTGTTATGAGTTTTGTGAGCAAGTGGAAAGAGTTCAACATCATCCTGAGCTAGCCAGGTGTTTTGTAGCCAATATTCGTGATAACAAGGTAACTCTTTCCGGAGTGAAATTTACAGTTTCATCCTCCATCATTGTTGATGCTACAAGGATTCCAAATGTGGGGGAGAAATGATATAAGGCACAAGATTTGGATGAGTACTATTATGAGCCATACATCAAATCTAGGTATAGAAATGAAAATAAGAGGACCTTTCCTTTCAAGTTCCTTGAAGACAAATATGCCCCTATGATGAGGATCATTATGAAATATTTCACATGTGAGGGCAGATTTTCTAGATCGTACACCTATCACATTAGGCTTCTTATGAATTTTACAAGAGTGAAAATCTTGAGCATCCCTTATTTATTATTCAGAAACATTGAGAAGATGGCCTACATTGTACAGAAAAATCCATACCCCCAGTAGATGAGTAGTCTCTATCACTATTCCCTGATCAAGATGATTGTGCTACATCATATCAACCTCCTTAACATCTCCTGGGAGACATTCATTTCCAATGACATCTTCAAGGGTCCTCAAATTCCTCCATCGATGCCTCAAGAAGTAGAAAGACCTTCCAGCAGTGCCAAAGTAAAGAAATATGAGAAGGTTAGAGAGACTAAAGCTGTTGAGGAGCCAAAAACCTACAAGATTTATTAGAGAGGGGCTAGAAAGTTGTTTGTAGCAAATAGGCAAGTGTTTACTCCACTTGATGTGGAAGGTGCATTGCCTTCCTCATCAGCTCATAGGCAAATGCTTGCTCCACAAAATGTGGAAGGGGCTTTGCCTTCTTCATCGACACAACAGGTACAATAGGTA
Source organism: Pinus taeda (assembly GCA_000404065.3). Lineage (NCBI taxonomy): Eukaryota > Viridiplantae > Streptophyta > Pinopsida > Pinales > Pinaceae > Pinus > Pinus taeda. The sequence goes on along the minus strand of APFE030507840.1, from coordinate 35,963 downwards.
CAACAGCTACATAAAGGGAAGGAAAAGATGTTGGAGGAAAGCCTTGATGATGAGGAGGAAAGGGAGTTTGATTTGATGGAAGATTATGAACCAGAACAACCACACATCCATCATGGCATTTAGATAGTTGACTTGGAGGCTCAAGATGAGGCAACAAACGAAAACATCACCATAAGGGAAAAAGATGCACAGATCCAAGCATTGATGGACAACTTGGCGAGAGATAAGTATGTCATTTCATACCTTGAGCAAGAGAACAAGCAACTAAGTGACAAACAATTCCTCACAGCGCTGGAATTTCTCAAAGCAAAGAGGCAAAGTGACAAGGGCAAATCAGCTATGCAAGAGGAATAAACACCGGCTACCTTGACTACAAAACAAAGAATTGAGAAGGAAATTGAGGAGGATAGAGAAACTTGGCTTGACAGGGTCAATTTTCATTTGGAGAAGTTGCTCCAAAAGGCCAACAGGGACAATTGAATCATGAGGCACATGGCTCGCCATTATAGGACCCATAACAAGATTTGCAACATAAGGGTCAAGCGAATAAAAACAAGGCTAAAATAAGCACTCAAAGGAAAAAAGGAGGATGATAGGCTTAGGTTTCTTGGTGAAGCTTCCTTGGTTGATCAAGATACTTAATGGTGGTATTTTCCACAAATTTTGAGCAAGTTTTGAAGAATTCTTTCCTTTTCAAGAATTTGGCAATTTTTGACACAGAAATTTTGGCTCTATGTGGCACTGCGCTTTTCCTAGGGGCATCCATTGATGGAATGGTCAGCATTTTTGGATTTCAAATGATGAGTACATGCACCTTGAGCATTTTCTAAGCTTTTAGAGCAAAACTGGTCAACAAAAAGGTCAAAAAACACCCAAAAAATGACCTTTCTGCCCTTTTTCCGACACATAGAAGCAGTCTTGGGAGAATCAGTTTTTGAGGGGTAAAATGATCTTCAAATGAAAAATTCAAGATGTTCTGGAAACAATACTATAATATATTTCCAATGAGATATCATGAGCTCAATTTGGACTCTGAGAAGGCCTCCAAAATGGACATGCAAAAATCACTGCGCATAGGGCTTGGGCGCTGCGCATAGGACAAAAAATGTGCTAAGTGTCTATTTCACTGTGCCTTGACTGTAATTTTGGGTTTCCTCTCATAGATGGTGTTTTAATGATGTAAATTATGACTAGGCATGTAAATATGATGGATAATAAGTACTAGAAGGTAGATTCATTAGATTAAAAGTCATCTTGAGGACAAATGAATTAGTTTCGTCACTTTTAGAGGCAAGTTGTTAGGATGCCTAGATTCTAATTTCTTGTTCAGTTTTGGTTAGATTAGCTCCTCATCTTATGGATTCGACCCCTGAGGATGGGAGGAGGTTGAATCAATGTCTATATCTTCTTCTTCTTTCTCATTGTAAACGGTTGGACTCAGCTAGATGCTTATGCTTTGAAGAGACATCATTTTCTATCAGTTTTAGCAGGAGATTAATGAAAATTTGCAGCTATTTCTTTGGGATCCATGTGGTATGATGTTCAGTTCAGTTTTTCTTATGTTTTCATGTGTTAAAATGTATTTTTGACTCCATTTAATCATTTCATACTCTTTAAGTGGATGTTTTCATGTTGATAGGCAGAACCCATAATATTTATGCTCTATTTTGGGAAAATATTCACAGTCTATGTTTTCTTCAGTTGAGGAAGAATCCATGTTGCTTACATGCTCTTTCTAGCTCCTCACCTATCTTTGAATCACTTCAGCCATCAAACCCTAGAGTGTTGAGCCTTGTGCCTACCTTGCCCCATCAAAACCCTGCAATTTTGACCTAATTTCCTTGCCCTAACTATCCAGCTCCTCCTGATCCAGCAAAAACCCTTCAAAATAAAATCAAACCTTGTGCTACTATACCTAGCCTAATATCATTTTCTTGATCCAGTCATCTTGGCTAAGATCCTTACGGAGAGAGCCCTCTCCTGGCCTAGTAGGGCTAGCTACTTGGCTAAGCATGGTTTGTGGTTACCCTGGCATTGCCTTCCTTTAGGCTGAGGTTCAATCCAGGTGATAACAGAGCCATTGGAACAATTTTCAGAGAATTTTGTGGATTGTAAACTGATGTATTCACACTTTTGAGCATAATAGAGAGGGCCAATCCATTGGAAGTTGGACCAAGGAGATGCAACCCAAGAGGGGTGAACTCCTTCATCATGTGCTGTTGTGATACTGTTTATGGTGATTTTCATGTCTGTTATATGTTGTTCTTCAATCATTTGTTTATGTTAATTTGAACATGAAAATTACATTAAAAACACTCAAAACTCCATGTTTAAACTTGCAAACAATTTCATAAATCCTCAAGCACCTTTAATATATTTTGAAAATAAATTTTAGCACAGCGAAACTAATTTTCTTAATCAAATCAAGTTTGGTATCAGAGCTCTTGGTTTTATTTGTGCAAGAAGGATTTAACTGTTTGCGAGTGAATGTCATGCTTACAAGGTTAAAAATCAAGAGAGGAGAAGGGAAGCTAGTTGAAATCCCTGAAGTTGGGTCAAAAGGAAGGAGGGAAAGTTTTCCACAATCTCCTTCTCCTCAATTTGTATTTGAGACTCTAGTAAGTATGTCTCGTGAAGAAGAGCCTACACTGACAAAGGATGAGAAGGTCTTCAGGAAGGCTTTCACTGATATGACAGAGATGGTAAAGGTCCTTTATGAAGAGAGGAATACCAAATTGTCGGTTGAAGGCTCCAAACCTTCCAAAGGGGAAGGTTCTTCAAGAGGAGGACGTAATGGAAATGGAGATAAACCTCCACCCTCTCCACCATCTTCTTCATCTTCTTCTTCACAAGCATCTTCACCCTTTTCCACTAACACAACCCTTACTCATACTCATCAACATACCTCAAAGGGAACTGGTAAATCACCCTTAATTAAAACTTGGTGTTAAATTTGAATCATCTATTGTAGAATTCAAAACCTTCAAGAGGATGACATAAAGATTCAGTTAGCTTCCTTGAGGATGGAGGGTGCAACGCTAGTATGGTGGGAATCAAAGACACAAGAAGAGATAAAACAAAACACGGTAAGATCTCAATTTCTTGGTCTGATTTCATTGTCGCAATTAAAAGACAATTCTACCCTCTAGTTTATATGCAATAAGCCATCATGAATTGGCATAACTTTTGACAACTTAAAGGTCAAAATGTGCAATATTACACCGAAGAATTTAGAAAATGTTATTTAATGTTAGGTGTAGATATGTAATCACAAGACACATTGTTGAAGTTCATAGGGGGTTTACACAGTTACCTTAGGCATGCTATCCTTATGTTTAATCCCAGTAATCTAGATGAGGTGTGTGTGCAAGCCACTCATCTTGAAGAAAGAGGGAAAAACACTCTAGAAGAGGGTGGTAAAAATCCATTTAAGGGTAAAGGAAAAGAAAATGGTTTCAAAAGGGAAGGGGAAGAAAAATGCATCTATCAAGAAGGAAGGAGATAAATTAACATGCAAGAATTATTCCAAAGAGGGTCACGATGAAGCTCATTGTTGGAAGCTTCATCCCAAAATGAAACCAAATAAATTCAACAACAAGGGAAAACAAAAGACAACTGCAACCACTCAATAGGATTTGGGATATGATTCGGGTGACAAAACTAAAATTACAGCCATGGGTATGAAGGGAAAAGAATCCATTGCTAGCACTAGTAATTCAAATTCGCACAATGAAACTCCAATTGAAAAGAAGAGGATATAACTTTTTCACATAAGGGTGGTCTTAAAACATAGCAAAATTGATACTCATTTCAACAGTGTCTCTCAAGCCAATATTATCTCTGAAAAAATTGTCAGAAGTTTAAACTTGGAAACCATTAAACATATGTTGTCAAGGCTAATCCTCTCTACAGACATAGACCATCCCTCTAGCCCAATGAGTGGTTCTAGCAAACGAAGTGACAATCTACTAGACACTTTCCTAAGTTGCAATTGAAAAGAGAAACAAAGAATATGGCCTACCTCGTTCTGATGTTATCTCGAGCTCCTCTGTTGAAGACCTTGAATCACTCGTGTCACGGGCTCGTTCCTACTGCTCTCAACATTTATGCACCTACACAAGGGATCAAGACACAACAAGGCATGCAAATACAAATGGCATATTCAAAAGCAACCTACTTAACTGATCAAGGAATGTTAAGCTAAATGATACATGAGCATATACATTTATGGAAAATGAACCAACAGATGTATGTTAATAGAAAATAAAGGGAAGCATACAACTAAGCCTTGATGTTGATAGGCTCTCCTCCAATGAATATCCAAGTCTAAGCTAGGCTCTCCAAGCACTCCTTCTCCAAGCCAAATGAGTAGCATATAGGCACAATCTTAGCATAAGGGTGAAAATAGGAATAGACCAACCATTTGGGAATGGAAGAGGATGAATATATAGGCTGGGAAAGGGAGTTAGGACCTCCCAAAGATAGGATTAGGCCCTTGTCTCAAGGAGGTATCTCATATAGATAATACAAAGAGGCCAAGTTGGGAGAATTCAACCTCATCTATGTGAAACAACCTCCAGCTCGCCACTCTGGAAGATTTTAGATCGCGAAGCTTCTCATCCTCTTAAGGGAAGTTGCCTTTTTGGGATCATCGCAGGTATACAAGTGAACAGAGTGATGCCATCGTGGGTTAAGTGCAGTGCAATAGGTGATCATCATTGTTTTGACTCTCATAAGCGCGATGATGCTCAAATTAGGGTTTTAGAGCCATTTCTTCTAGGGAAAGTTGAAGGCATTTTCCAATCAATGTTTTAGGAAATATTTGAGCTGCATATATGAATGAATACACTACATAATGGTCATGTTTCAGGCACTTCGGTGTATGTCACAGGGAATCGCTGGAGGTGTGAAAAAATATTGTGTAACAGATGCCCCCTAAAGCATGAAGGCAAAACGAGCAGTGATGGTTCAGATGCTTTACGAGATTTTGCAAGGACGAGGACAATCACCATTAGGAGACCTGCAAATCAAGGACGTATATGCATATACATGTCTAATATCATGAATCCACGGTATGGATGCATCCATCCGGATGATAAGGACTATATGGAGAGATCCATGGTATGGGCGCAGTGTTAGGTCCTTATAATACTAGTGATTCCCCCATTACTATTGTCATTGTGGCCCTTATTGTTACTATTCTGCCTCTATTGTCGCCATATTGTTATTAGTGTGCCCTTAAATTATTATTGTTATGTTGGCTTTGATTATATGGTGACCTCTTAGACTCCTATATATAGAAAGGAGCTTTAGTCATTTGTATCATCTAGGAATTGTTCATTTGTGTAATTTAAAGGAGGTTTCCCCCTCAAAGAGGTTTATTTTGAAGTCGTTGATCTAACTTTTCTATCTTTTTATGAGTTGGTTCATAACATTTGGTATCAGAGCTTTGGATTCTAGGGTTTTGCTGCTCCAAACAGGTCATCGTAGCATTTTCGCTATAACTTTTTTTATACAATGTTTTAGATGCTAAAAACAACCCATTTTCCGAAATCTCGATGATCCTCGGGTTCGAATTTCAGATCTTTTCTCACTATATTTTCAAAGATATGATCTAAGGAATTTAGGGTTTTTGCAGGCTCCCGAATTAAATCCCAAATAGGTGACGTTGGGAAAATCATCATAACTTTCTCTCTTAGTATCAGATCGAAATTTCATCAGAAGTTACAGAAATAGGACAGCGTGTAGTTTTATGTGCATCGTTTTTAGGTCTGAAGGTTGAAAAAGTGACACGTGGTACTTCGTACAAGTTCTCTCTACTGAAAAAAGTGTATAATCAGGTCATCTTGGGAGATTGGGCATAACTCCTTCTTGGAGAATCCAATTTTGATCAGATTGGTGAATTTGAAAAGAGGACTCAAAGGGCTACCATAATTCATAAGTTCAGACCTTGGAGATCCGAAATTTCAGAGATACATCAGATTCAATATCGAGCTCCTACAAAGTGAAAAAAGGTGTGTAGGTTTTTTTTTTTTGCATAAGTTTGGTTTGAAAAAATAGTTTGAAGGAATTCAAAGGGCATAGTGAAGCATAATTATCATTAATTTATGCCCCAAAGACATAAAATGGAAACACCTATTAAGGAACCTGAAATATCTAGCATGACTCGTGAAGAAGAGGAAGAAATGCAACATGATATATCAAAATTATGAGACCAAGTGTAACAAATTTCACTCTCACAAAAAGTAACAGAAGCTAAAATGGATGGTTTAAAGAAAGGCATGGAAGCTAAGATGGATGGCATGGAAGATAAGATGTATGGCTTAAATAAAGATGTGGAAGCTAAGATGAATGACATGGAAGCTAAGATGGAAGGCAAAATGGAAGATTTGAAGACAAATTTGACAAAGTTGCTACAAGAAATGTTTACTAATGGTGAAAGGGTAGTAAAGGAAACTTGTGATGAGAACAAAAGAAATGTTAATCATGATTTCATAGACTCTAACGTTGGATTGAAGACTCATCATGTTCCAAAGATTGATATGAGGAAGTTTTATGGCAAGGATCCCATAACATGGATACTATATATGGAGTAATATTTCGATCTCCATAATGTGAAAAACACACAAAAGGTATGCATTGCAACTTTATATTTGGAACCAAATCAGTTTGTATGGTATCAATGGCTTTGCTCTCATAAACAGATTGTCACTTGCAAAATTTTTACAGAAGAAATGAGAGCACATTATGAGGATACAAAAAGAAACACTTTTTTTAGCCAATTGATAAATCTCAAACAAAAGGGTTCAATGATAGAGCACATTGAGGACTTCCAAAAATTGAATATAAGGGTAAAAGATATTGTTGACACCTAATCATAGGGATTGGGTGAACAACTGTAAATAATGTAAATAAATAATAGAGAAAATGGAGAGTCATCGAGAGATGAAACTCAACAGTCACTCCCTCATGTATATAATAATGAACAGCCTAAAAGAATATAGTATCTCATTTTGAGGAGTTACCTCCTAGCCTGACATGATATCAGAGCTAGTGCCATTTTTGGCTTCCCTCTCTGCATTGTAACTCTCTTCCGCCTATTCTGCCTATGTTCTGCCTATTTAGTAGAACTGACCTCTTGCAACTACTCCACAGGTGTGCCTCTGTCAAGAATTTGATAACCATTCCGCAGGTTTTCCCCTCTCTAGCAAATGTTGTAGATATTCGACTGGTTATGTGAAGCAACTTCTCCACAGGTGCAGTTGAGGTATCACTCCCCACTTGCGGTTTTGGTAATTACCCATATCCAAACTTAAAACATTGCCTCTCCTCCAATTCTCCTCTCCAAAACTAATTCTCCTCCCTCCGCATGCTACCCATTACATTATTTCCAGTACTCTGCAAACCTAATGGGTGCTTTCTCATATAGCCCTTCTTTGTAAGACAAAAAAATCGTCGTTGAATCAACCTTGACGATGTCCGACTTCCTGGTATCTGTCCCTAAAACACTATTAATGATATCCAAACTCTAAAATGCCATTGATGGTGTTGTTTTACGAGCCCAAGAGATTTTGAGGAAGCAAACCGTCACAAGAACGAAGCGCAGTGGAAGCATGGATTTGTCTATCAATGGTGGTGCTGCCCAGGTTTATGATACCTACGTTTTAATTATATGATAGTTGCATCCATACCACCATACCACAGCGTTCCATCCCATTTCTTTGTATTTTGTGGCTATATTTTATGTTGTGTGGTTTGTTGTTGGGATTTAAACATTGATTTGTTGAGTGCCAACTTTGAGATCTCAATTTGATTTTGGGGATTTGTGCCTTACATTCCAATGACACAACATTGTTATCTTTGATTCTATCCCGACTGGCATATGCGATGTGTGTTTTTTTAATACATTGTGTGCCCCTATATATAACCCCTCCCCCAGATAATACCCTCCCCATATAATACCTCTGCTCTATACATCATATTGTAATTTTTTACACCAGAACTGCATTTTATACCACCAAAAGTGCAAATTTTATGCATTGGCAGCAGAAGTATTTTTTTTTACAATACACAGATTTTTAAAATGCATTCATTGATATCTATTGTGGGAGTGGTTCTCACTAGCAAGGAGAACTATCTAGAATGGTCATGGAAGATCAAACATACTCTCATTTTTAATGAGTTGTGGAAAGGAGTCTATGTTGGAGAAGGAGACAAAGAACCAGAACAACCTACCTCAGACAAGGAATTCACCATTTGGGAAAATAAGAACAGCAAGGCTTATGCATTGATTGCAGCATCAATAAATGAAGAGGTGAGTTTCCATATTTCTCCATTTTCAAATGCTTTCGAAGCCTTACAAAAACTGAAGGAACTCTATGACTCACACTTTGCACTTGAAGTTGTTCAACTTGTGATTAAATTGTTCAGCCTTTAATTACAAAATGATTATCCTCTTGCACTTGCATCAGAAGTAAAATCTATTATGCATGATATCAAATTCATTAATGTTGAACTGGACATTCCTTTGATGTCTTTTCTCAAGGCACTTTATCCAACTTACTCAAATTATCTTAAGTCATTGCAAGAAAATGGAAACCTCAAAGACATTACCTTTGACTCCCTTATGAAAAAATTTGTTGAAAGAGAGAAAGATTTTGGGTAGAAGACAACTCCTTAGTCTTCTAAAGAGGTTGTGTGTCTTTCACATAGGGAGAAGAATCTTGCTCAAGATTCTTCTAGAGGAAGAGATGGTTGAAGAGGAAGAGGAAGAAATTTCAAAGGCAGGGGGGCAAACACTCTCAAGGAGAAAAGTCAAATTTGCATTGCATATGCTACAAAAGAGATGGATCACATGATGCATCCACATGCAAGTTGCCTTGGGACAGAATTGAGCAGGAAAGAAACCAACCCAAAGGTAAAACTAATGACAGAGAGAAAGGTAAAGCACCTGAATCTGCTCACTATGTTGTGGCACACTGTAATATTGGATTAAATGAAGACTTATTTAATGCTTCACTTGCTTCTTGGAAAAATGATTGGTTGCTTGATTCAGAAGAAACTTGCCACATGACTTTTAGAAAAGATTGTTTTGAAGAATTTACTGACAATGTTGATGGAGCAGTATACTTTGCAGACAAATCAAAACTCAAGCCATCAGGGCTTGGCACAATCAGGCTTAAATTGCCTGGTCTTCCAGACTTTTTTCTGCATCATGTTTTATGTCTCCCATAGATGAGGAGAAACTTGTTGTCCTTGGTCCACATCTGCCAGCAAGGACACTCCATTCATATTTCTGATGGCAAGGTTGAGGTGAGAAAAGCATCAGACCACTCACTTGTCATGACGGGGATAGAAGAAGAGAGTCTTCTCAAGCTGCAGGGTACCTCTGCTTATGCACAAAATTTCTCATACAATTCTCATTATGAAGAAGGTACATTTCCATCAAGATTATTATGGCATGCTAGATTTGGACACTTGAACTATGACAACCTCCGCTTGTTGAAGAAAAATGGTGCTACCAGTTTGCCTACAATTCCTAGGAAACTTAAGCAATGTGATGCTTGCATTCTACGAAAGCATAGCAAACAGTCTTCTCATGATTCACATTGCAGAGCACATAGAAAACTCGAACTCATTCATTAAGATTTATGTGGTCCAATGCTTATTCCTTCTGCAAATGGAAATAAATATATGATGACATTTATTGATGACTACACCAGAATGTGTTGGGTTTATTTATTGTAGAACAAATCTGATGTTTTTCAAACATTCAAGAACTTTCATACATGGATTGAAAATGATGCACAATACCATATTGGCTCTCTTCGCACTGATAATGGAAAAGAATACACTTCAAATGAATTTGAAAACTATCTTCACCAATATGGGATCAAACATCAAGCAATTGTGCTTTATAATCCCCAACAGAACGAAGTAATTGAAAGAATGAATAGGAAAATCTTAAATATGGTGCGCTCCATGATGTTTTTCAAAAATGTAAAATTGATGTTTTGGGTTGATGCAATTCTATCTGTTGTATATGTAAAGAATAGATGTCCATCTAATTCTATTAGAAACAAGACTCCTTATGAAATGTGGTATAGACACTTTCCTTCGGTAAAGCATCTCAGGGTCTTTGGTTCCACCTGGTATGCCTTGATACCAAAGGTACATACAAACAAACTTGGTGCAAGAAGTCGTAAGTGTATCTTCCTAGGGTATTTAAACACCTACAAAGCACACTGTCTCTATGATGAAGTGAATAAAAATTTTGTCGTATCTAGAGATGTAATATTTCTTGAATCATCCAAAGCTGACAATGTTGTTGAGCGGCAACTTGATCGCTTGGATAGATTCACAAATGAAAAATCATTTCAAGAATTTGATAATTAGATTCCACATCTTGAAGGTGGGATTCCTATACTAGATCAACCTATGGAATCTTCTTCTAAAGCACTCTCTCCCCCGCATGAAACTCCAACAATGGTGATACTTTGAGTGATGTGATTGACAGAGTTGGGAGACTCAATCTTGGTTCAATCCCAAATCAATCAACTGAGCAGTATGGACCATCTCAGAAAGGTCCCCAAAAGTGGCTGACAAAGACACTTGAAAGTATTCATCCTGGTGAGGTTGGAAAGACGGGAACTAGAAATTCAACCTGCCAAAATGGAGGTGATGTAAATGACTCTGATTCACCTGTTGATATGGATGTTTATTATGATTGTGAATTGAATTTTTCTATAGATTATGAGCCAACTTCCTTGAAAGAATATGCTTCTCATGATGAATGGAAATAAGCAATGCAAAAGGAGTATGATGCCTTGATAAAGAATGGCACTTGGAAGCTGGTTGATCCTCCATTGGGAACCAAACCAATTGGCTGCAAGTGGGTCTACAAGAACAAGTATAAAAATGATGGCTCACTTGACAAGGACAAATCCAGGCTTGTGGCAAAAGGTTTTGCATAGAAGGAAGGGGCTGATTATGAGGAGACTTTTGCTCCCACAGCAAAATGGGCTACCATCTAGACACTCTTTGCCCTAGCAGCTCAGAACGGTTGGAAACCAACAAATGGATGTAAAAATTGCTTTCTTGAATGATATCTAAAAGAGAATGTTTTTATGTCCCAGCCTGAAGGATTTGTTGTGAAAGGACATGAACATAAAGTATGAAAACTTGTGAAATCCTTATATGGCCTTAAACAAGCACTGCGAGCCTGGTATGAAAAGCTAACTAAGCATCTTTTGAAACTCAATTTCAAACATTATGATCTTGATGATGAAAATTTGTTTGTCAAGAAAGTTGGCAAAATAGTTCTATATCTTGTGGTATATGTAGATGATCTTTTGATGACAGGTAACAATGACAGCTACATTGCATCCATAAAGAGGGAATTGAGGAAAGGTTTTGAAATGACTGATTTGGGCTATGTTCATGACTATCTTGGTATTGAAGTAGCTCAACATCTGAAGTCCATATTCCTTTCTCAAAAGAAGTAAATTGGAGATCTGTTGAACAGGTTTGGCAAGGTTGAATCCAATCCTCTGACTACTCTAATGGAACAAAACTTAAAGCTCACATCTATTGAAGGAAAATAATTTGAGGATGCAACAAAATATAGACAGCTTGTAGGAACTCTCAACTACCTGACTACTACTAGATTAGACATTTCGTTTGATGTTGGAATCCTCTCTAGGTTTAAGCAAAAGCCTTGTGACGGACATTGGTATGCTGTAAAAAAAGTTCTAAAGTACCTGAAGGGAACTCAAGACTTTGGACTCAAGTATACACAGGTGGGCGACTTCAGCTTGATTGGATACTCTGATTCAGACTTCGATTAAGACAAAGAAACTGGGGTATCTAATTCGGGTTATGTTATGATTCTTGGATAAGGAGTTGTCTCCTGGAGATCATGCAAACAATCAATTCTAGTAGATTCCACAACAGAGGCAGAATATGTGGTAGCAGCTGAGGCAACAAAAGAAATTGTGTGGCTCAGGAAAGTTCTGGAAGATTTGTAGGTAAAACAAGTACGTTCGACTCCACTCATGATTGACAATACGTCAGCAATAAAGTTGGCCAAGAACCCAAAGTTCCATGATCGAACGAAGCACATCAATACAAAATATCATCTGATTCCACATCATGTTGACGCCAAAACAATCCATCTGCCCATTGTTCCACTAATGATCAGATTGCAGACATCTTCACCAAAGCGCTTGGAAGAGAAAAGCTTGAAAGATTCAGAACGATGCTTAGACTCACCAACATACCTTCAGATTAAGGGGGAGAATATTGACACCTAATCATAGGGATTGGGTGAACAACTGTAAATAGTGTAAATAAATAATAGAGAAAATGGAGAGTCATCGGGAGATGAAACTCAACAGTCACTCCCTCATGTATATAATAATGAACAACCTAAATGAATATAGTATCTCATTCTGAGGGGTTACCTCCTGGCCTGACAGATATTCTAGAGGAGCATAGGATTGATGTGTTCATAGGGACTTTAAAGGATAACATCCAACATGAGGTTCACCTTTGGGAACCTGATTCATTGGAGAAGGCATTCAAGTTGGCAAGAAAAATGGAAAGCAAAATTATGGCAACAAGGAAGCCTACCACTCACAACTATAAAGACGAAAGTGTTGTTTCCCCTAGCCTTCCACAACCTACAAGGTTGACACCACAACAATTGGAAGAAAAAAAGAGAAAAAGGGCTTGTTACAGTTTTGATAGCAAATACACTAAAGGTCAAAAGTGTGCTGAGAAGAAATTATTTTACATAGATTGTGAAGAGGAGGAAGGAAAGGAACAAGAAACGTCAAAAGAAGAGGATATACACCAAGAATAAACCCTAGATAAAGAATAAATGAATCTGACAATATCTTGTAATGCATTGGCTGGAATTACCACTCTTCAAACTATCTAGATAAAAGGACATATGAAGAAGAAAAAGGTAATAGTGTTGACTGATTCGAAAAGTACCCATAATTTTATTCATTGTAAGATAGCCAAGGAATTTAATTTCTTCCTATATCCAGCACCAGAGTGTCAAGTGATGATTGCAAGTGGAGGAACCATAAATTGCTCTGGAAAGTTCCATAATATCAAGCTATCCATGCGGGAATATGTGTTGAATAGCCCAATTCTTTCCATTCCAATGGGTGGTTCTGATGTTGTACTAGGAGTCCAATGGCTACAATCCTTGGGTACAATAGCTTTTAATTTTCAAGAAATTTTCATGAAATTTTTTTCAGAAGGAAAGGAAGTTGAAATAAGGGGCATTGCAGGGAAACCAAGAAAGATAATCAGCTCTAACAGTATGACAAAGCTTCTAAAGAAGGAACAATGAGGTGTAATTGCACAATTATGTTCGCTAGAGGTTCCCACATCGAAATAATATATTTCTCTAGATCTCCAAAAAGTCTTGAACAATCATTCTAAGGTATTTGAGACTCCCAAAGATCTCCCACCTATTCGTGAACATTATCATGCTATTCATTTGATTCCAGGAAGTGTTCCTCCAAACATCAGGCCGTATAGATATCCATATGCCCAAAAGAGTGAAATTGAATGTATGGTTGCAGAAATGCTAGAGGCTGGTATAATTCAACCTAGTCAAAGTTCTTTCTCTTTTCCAGTAGTATTAGTTCATGAGAAGGATGGATCATGGCGCATGTGTCTAGATTATAGGGACCTCAACAAGCTCACTATCAAAGATAAATTTCCCATTCCTGTCATTGATTAATTATTTTATGAATTGCATGGATTAATTTACTTCACCAATTTGGATCTTCATTCAGGATATCATCAAATCAGAATGAAGACAGAAGACATTCCAAAAACAACATTTAGAACTCATGAGGGTCATTATGAATTTTTGGTCATGCCTTTTGTCCTTACTAATGCACCTTTTACATTTCAAGGTTTGATGAATTCCATTTTCAAACCCTTCCTTCGAAAATTTGTGTTAGTATTATTTGATGATATACTAATCTACAACAAGTCTTGGAAGGATCGTGTCCAACATGTTGACATGGTGGTCAAATTATTGGAGGAGAAACAATTATATGCAAAAATCTCCAAATGTTTCTTTGGATTACAAGAGGTGAAATATATGGGTCATATTGTATCTCATGAAGGTGTTAAGGTAGACCCTAGCAAAATTAAAACCATTAAGGAATGGAAAATCCCCACATCCATAAAGCATCTATGAGAATTTCTCAGGTTGACAAGGTATTATTGCAAGTTCATTAAGAATTATGAAAGAATAGTGGCACCTCTAACAACATTATTGAAGAAAGATGCATTTTAGTGGACTCCAGAAGCAACGAAGGCTTTTGAACATCTTAAAGAGGCAATGTGCCAAGCACCAACCTTAGCTACACCAGACTTCACAAAAACCTTTACTGTCGAATGTGATGCCTTAGGAAATGGAATCGGTGTTGTTTTAATGCAAGAAGAAAGACCCATTGCTTTCGAAAGTCATCCAATCAATGGAAAGTATTTACACAAAGCTATTTATGAGAAGGAAATGTTGTAAATACTACATGCACTTACGAAATGGAGACCCTACCTAATGGGAAGACACTTCAAGGTAAAAACAGATCATGATAGTCTTAAATACCTTTTAGAACAAATATTATCTTTAGAAGAGCAACAAAAATGGGTCACAAAGATGTTGGGTTATGACTTTGAAATCATCTACAAAAAAGGGAAGACAAATGTTGTGGTAGATGCACTCTCAAGAAACCATGAGGATGTGGAAACATTTCTTTGCGCTATTTATATTATCCAACCAAATTGGATAAATGAAGCAAGGGATGAATGGAAGAATGATGAGGAAGTGTGGGCACTCATTCAAAATATACAACAAGATCCCACTACATCTGATACATTTATTTGGAAAAATGATTCGTTATGGTATAAGGATTGGGTATACCTATGTAAGAATTCCCAACTAAAACAAAAGATTCTTAGGGAATTGCACACCTCTTTGTTAGGAGGGCACTCAGGATTTCTAAAAACCTACCACAGGGTTAAGAAGATTTTTTTTGGGATGGAATTAAATCGGATATTCAAAGTTTGTGGTGGAATGTTTGGCTTGCCAACAAAATAAAGTTGAAACAATTAAGACTCTAGGACTATTACAACCTTTACCCATTCCAAGCCAATGTTGGGAGGAGGTTTCAATGGATTTTATCACAAGTTTACCCAAGTCTGAAGGAAAGAGTGTTATCATGGTGATATTGGACAGAATTACCAAGTATGCACACTTTTGTGCATTATCTCATCCATTTGAAGCAAGTACAGTTTCTAGTGCATTTATGGAAACAATTCAAAAGCTACATGGAAATCCAAAGATTATTATAAGTGAGAGAGATCCCATTTTCACTGGAAATTTTTGGACATAATTATTTTCTTATCTTGGTACTCAGTTACCTCATATCTCATCTTATCATCCTCAATCTGATGGCAAAACTGAGATAGTAAACAATTGTTTGGAAGGATATCTTGATTTATTTGTATTTGATAAACAAACATAATGGGTCAAATGGTTGCCTCTGGCTAAATGGTGGTATAACACTTCCTTCCATACTACAACAAAAATGACCCCATTTATGGCACTTTATGGATATCATCACCATCCATAACATCATATTTAAGAGAAAATTCTAAGGTTCAAGTAGTGGAAGATCACATCGAGCATCAACAACAAGTTCTCCAACTCTTAAAGGATAACCTCACCTTCGCAAAGAATAGAATGAAACAGCAGGCAGATCAACATCGCAGCAAGAGAATTTTTGATGTAGGTGATTGGGTATTCCTACGGCTACAACCATATAAACAAATTTCCCTCAATCAAGCTAAAAAGGATAAAAAATTATCACCAAAGTATTATGGTTCATACAAGGTGCTGCAAAAGATAGGTACTATGGCATACAAATTAGAGATTCCCACAGCTTCTCGAGTGCACGCATTTTTCCATGTGTCATGCTTAAATAAGGTTATAGGTGACAAGCTTCCAGTTCAGACAATATTTCCAGAATTTGATGAAGAAGGAAAAATCATATTGGAACCTAAAGCAGTAACAAAAACAAGAACTCAACAACTACGAAATAGATCAACTTCAAAGTATCTCAGAGTAGAACAACTACTCAAGTGTTGAGGACAACACTTTTTTTAAGGAGAGGGGCATGTTAGGTCCCTATAATATTAGTGGTCCCCCCATTACTATTGTCGTTGTATCCCTTATTGTTATTATTATGCCCCTATTGTCCCCATATTGTTATTATTATGCCCCATAAAATCCCTCTATTGTTATTTTTGTGCCTTTATATTATTATTGTTAGGTTGGCTTGGTTATATTGTGACCCCATAGACTCATATATATAGAAAGGAGGTTTTGTCATTTGAATCATCTAATAATTTTTCATTTGTGTAATGTAAAGTAGGTTGCCCCCTTGAAGAGGCTTATTTCTAAGCCATTCATCTATCTTTTCCATCTTTTTGTGATTTGATTTCATAATAGTTTCATCAAATTTTCACACTGGACCTATCAGTAACATTTAATCTCAAAATCAATCACTATTGCAGTACATCCATCAAATACATCTGCATCAACCAATCACTGAAACTCAATCATCAATATCGGATATAGCTAAAATCCAATCATCAATCTTTGAATCAACCATAAATGTATCAATTAATCACTAAAACCTCTGACATACTAAATCATACAATCATTGAACCTCTGACATGACTAAATCAACCATTCTTTCAAACTTAATCAAACTCAACTAGTCAACTGGAACAGATAGATCACTGTAACCAGTACACAGATTTGAACCTAGAACATTGCATTAAAAACCATTACAAACTATAACATCAAAAGTCATGTGACAGAATGTATACGCTTCTTCAATGAAGCCAACCTTCGTGTATACGCTACTTCCTTTAGCCCAACCTACATATACCTCTAAAGATACTGAATCATAAAACATCTAAACCACAAACTGTAGCAATCAGTGACCTTCTAAAAATTTACTATCAATTTACAGAGTTCTAAACATATAGTAGCAGGGATCGCCCTTCTTACTCAATCAATCAATCAACCAGACTCAATCTCAATTTTACTTTCATCTCTAATGAAGACATCTTTGACAAACAATAGTAAACCCACAACACTGATTAGATAGATCAATTATCTCTGAATAACAGACTTTTGTTTTACATATGCTACATGGAAATGTCGAACTGGTGTGCATATGTGCCTTCACCAAGGCAAACCAGTATATATGTGCAATTACTTACTTATAACTTTACAATCATTCTAGACTTCAGACATACCCAGATCATGACATTTGAAGAATAAAACATGCGTAAGCAATTAGATCTATCCTATCCATTGTTAGATCACATAATGATAATTCATTATGATCCTGATCCATTATTAGATCTCATCCATCATCAAACACTCATGTGCATACTTAGTCTAGATCAAGCAAAGCATCAGAAACCCATAACATGCATATTTTTTTTGAGCTAACACTTCATAAGATATTCATTACTTGTTCACTTAACCTTTTGATCTTCTCCTTCTTATCTACTTAGATCCTTTGTCAATACCTCAGACCAAAACCTCAGACCAAAACCTTGGACAAAAACCTCAAACTAAAACCTCGGACCAATACCTCAAACCAAAAGCTCGGACCAAAACCTTCGATGAATACCTTGAACCAAAACCTCGAACCAAAACTTCATACCAATAGCTCAGACTAAAACCTTGATTTTCCATCCCATACACACTTTTCCTTTTGTGAATGTGCATGCATACATATACACTCCTTTTGTTTAGTTAACCTGCATGTGTACGTTTCTTGGATAAAGTGACCCAACGTACACAAATTAACATACCTAAAAATGTCCTTTTTATTCAACTTCTTTATTTTGATCTGTAGTCCTTTGTTCCTTCATCCGATTCTTTTGTACCATTACTTTGTTCCCTCTAAATATACCTATTATCATTTTATTTTCCATTGTACATTACTTCTCAATTGATTCCTTTGAACTGCCCTGCATTTTGTCACATATGTAAACACAACTACCATGCATTTTGTCGCATCTAATATATCTCATGTAGATTCATCTAGTTACCATATATAAGCAAGTTGTTATTCTACAAGTGGGTTTCCATAAATTACAACACATGCATCATAATACCGACACAATCTTACAAATCCCCTTTTCATAGTCCAGTGCACTCTTAACCTACATAGGGGGGAATGGTTAATTTTTTGCTATTATTATGTCTCTTTTTGTCTCTTTAGATTATTATCTAGCTATCTCCTAAAGATACTCCATCACTATACATGTCCAGGCTTTGGAACCTGACCTAACTCCATAGCTTTAGATTATGACATGGAAAAAGGAAAGTGTTCCATAGTAAAATCTTATATGGATGGGGCTTTTAACTGACTATTGTAAAATGCTAGTGCATGTGATTGTATCTCATCATAATCATGCCCTTCCGCTTATTCTACCTTGACTTTCTTGTAGTTATGCTCCTCTCCTTGATCTGGGTTATGAAGTGCCTCTTTTCCTCCCTAAGAGGTGGGAAGTTCTTGATTTAACTCAATTTAAAATAACTTTGAGTTCTTCCGAAGTAGACTTGTTGGCATAATCTTCTATTATGGAATTTGGGTCGTGCTTGTGATTTTTATGGTCCTTATATTTTCTCATCTCATAAATGATAATATGACAATCATAATTCCATACTCCTACTTGTGGTAAATCAAAACTCTGCAATATTTTCTCCACAGGTTCTAAATCATTCCTTGAATTTACTACAGAGGGTCCTACCTTATGAGGAAGGTGGAAGGTAATTGCTACTTTCCTAGGAGTAAAGTGCCCATTGTCATTGTTGAATCTCTTCCTGATGTACTCAAATGTAGATATGTGTGGAGGCCAAAATACTAGAAGTTGGTACATTTTTCTTTCAAATCCATATACTATAATGATTATGTGCTCTTTGAAGAGGTAGTAATGACCTACTCTGGTATCCGAGGTAAAATGTAACTTATACCTAAGGAACGGAGGGGCTCTCGGTAATAACTGACCATACAAAAGCGTATAAACGACTGACATAAAGAATATTTATAATTGAAAAAACCTTTGTTATTTTTCATTTTTCTAACCATGGGTAACCTCTCATAAATAGGTAAAAAAGCATTGTGCTCTTCCACCATATTGGGCTTTAAGTATTTGAGATGAGAATATTGCTGGTCGATGAATCGTTGAACTAGATAGGCTTGGTAGGAGAAAGACCTACCTTTTGAAAATTTTAGCATTTGGGAGTGGATATAATCAAAGAAAAAATGTGGAAAATCAAATTTGGTACAAGCCTTGGTGGCCGGATGACACAAGGAAACGAGGAGACATAAAATTGTTTTGATTACATAAACATCGATATTTAGACAGAAAATTTGGGAAACAATGGAAAAGGATAACTTGGGCATAGAATCAAATATTGTGATGTGGTAAGTAATATGACTAGAAGGCGAATCCACTCGCTATATAACGTATTTGATAACCATTTGTTGGTGTACTTCTAAAGCAAGAACATTCCATTTGTCTTGAATTGTCTCTATATCTGACCTTTGCAACTCTATTCTACATGGGAAAGAGAGGATTTTTGCAATGAAATATGGTGTTATTTTTATTATTACCGTATCCCTTTCAAATGAGACAACAAGTCTCTAATCCGGAAAATATTGGCTTACACACTAGGATACCATCTCTTGAAAATGATATGCTTGTGGGACCATTGTTATGGCCAAGTTTGACGCATATAGGCTGTTGCTCTCTCCTATCACATCACAGGTACTTCTAACCACTTGAATAAGTTCCTTCATATCATAAGTGGCTATCAATGGCTCCCAAATATTTGCATCACTGTGATAAAAATAAGGTTCTTTGGTTTTCTCATTCTTTGCCAGATGAGGTAGCCATTGGAAAGGATGACTTGCTGAAGAGGCCTAGATGACTGACGAGGGAGAAAAATAGAAGCGAGAGTTTCTCAATGGGATCAAACAACTAACAAGGATGTGTGACATGACCACATGGGACTAGCCGATGAGGCAGAGGGAATGATTATTTAAACTTTCAAGAGGGAGACTAGTCGGTGTGCATGAGATGTCAAATGTAGGTCTTTTGAGTGTTTTACGATCGAATTTAGCAAACATTGAGGGGAATTTAGTTTGTTAATGCACTAAGAAAATTAATTGGATAAAATAGAGGTTTTATTTTCCAAAATGAGGGATTTGTCCCTATGAGGCACCTGTTTCTTCAAGAGGAGGGCTATGGTTTTCCTTGAATCTTAAATTTGTCTATATTTCACTTTACTGTCATTTTAACAGTTGAAATCCATGGATATAAGGTGAATTACTAGTTTAAAATGTCAAATTCAATCTCAAATGGCACTGGGACGAAACAGTTTGGTTTATGAGTGTACTAGCTAAGTTGGATGTCCATTAGGACCAAATGGAGACAAATGAGCCCTCGAGCCCTTTTTATAACTGTTTTGGGCCTCACACATGGTGGGAGCTCATTGGGAATTTTTTGGATTATGTCATGCCGATGACAACATGATGTGGGCCATGCCACATGTCAATGTTGATGTGGACAAAAAATAACATGGGGAAGGTGATGTGGCATGGTGAAATCTAACAGGAGACCTACTTGGGCTCATCGACGTTATAGGAAAAACTGTATGGGACACCCATGTGACACCCTTATCACCACCCCTGAACTAGAATTTGGAAATATTCAAGTGGTGCATGGGGCACAAGAGGGTGCTATGTGCCCCCCTCTACAACCCTCTGCCAAATTAAGTTTCGTGCATGTTTGCAATGCAACAATGTGTGGGTGGTTGGATTAATTGATGTGCCCATCATCTGATCCATGGAAAATGTAGATTCCTCACATTGGTGCTCTAGCACTCATGGTTTTCATGCATCCGTGTCATTGTGTCATGCTGGTGCTCACCTGCTAGCACCCATAGGGTAAGGCTTATATTCTTTAACCCCAAAAATGAAATATTAAAACCTTTCTTTTCTACTTTTTAGCATCTGGACCTTGAACTTTAGGATGTTCTTGAGGTACCTTTTGGTATTGATATATTCAGACGCGAATTTCTCGAGGGATAATAAAATTTTAGTGTTAACATTTCCTTTTTGCACATTGATAACAAATGATTATCCATTCTTAATGGGATGGTATTGTTTGGATCCCCACATAAATATTACATCTCCCATGTACATGTAGGGGATTACAAACACCACTACACGTGCATCAAGGGGAAATAAATCTAATTCTACTTCAATAATCAAATCAACATTGATAGAAAATCTAATCTTGCTCTATTTTGTTACCTTTAACTCTACATCCTTAGTTACCCATACCAATGGATATGGGCTTGGATGATCATGAAATTCCAATCCCAATTTATTAATGAGGTCTAATATAATTCAGTTCACTTAAGAACCTCTGTCAAACATAACATCGATCTTTTCCTTCTTGACATGTATCTTTACGTGGAAGAGTTCGGTCATTTCTTTCTCTTCGCTTTGCTAAAGGCTACTTATATTCACCTCCTTCCTCATTACATAAAAATGATCTCTCATCCACATGCAAGCTTCTTTTAACTTGGCTACTCAAATTAGTGACCATGAGGTTCTTATTCTTATTATGTTTCTTTTTGTTCTTTAGGTAAAGCTCTGGATGCAACTGCCAACACCTTTCGTCTCTATGACCATTAATATTATAGTGGTTCTACTGGTTGCTTGGATCCTTGCATTTTTTTGTTGTGGATATCATATTTTTATATTTCCCCCTTTCCACTTCTTCTTCCACTCCTTAGATGTGACCTCGTTCTCCTTCTATTGCAGTCCACTTCATTTCCCTCTCTTCTGGCCTATTTTCAATAGGCATTGTGCCTATGCACATGTCTTTTCCACTGGTCTATGTTTAAACAACAGTTCTTGTTTCCAAATATGGTTGTGTGTATCGCCTAGATACTTGACAAGTACGTCTAGGTTATTTTGGGATATACGTGACATTATGGTCATCTTTCTGGACTTGCTAGGTACTCTTGTACATTTTACCCATGCTTCTTCCTAAAGTAGTTCCATTAGATCCACTGGTCCTCTCCATACATAATAGGATAAAATTGTGACTTTAAGAGGGTTTTAAAGCCCTTACACTTAGTCACTAGAGGATCTCCCTCCATCCTCAAGGTCTTTGTGTGGCTTTCCCACCAAGTTAGGGCAAGACACTCTACTTTCAGCCAAGAAAATGAAATTTTTTTCTTCATATGATGAACACTAAAATAAACTTATAATTGCTACAACAAGTGATTTATCTTCAGAGCATCAATATCACATTTTTATGGACTAATGGTAGCCTTCACTTCCATTTTGAACAGGGTTTGTGAATGGTTCATGACACTCAAATTGAGTTGACCTTTTTTAGGTATTTTCTTTAGTTAATTCTTTTTTTTTCCAATCTCCTAATCTCCCCAATGATCAAACCTATGCATTAGATCCTCCATATTCTTTGAATATACTAATCTTATTAGTTAGGGCTTCCATGAAGAGATTTGCATAAAAACTTATATTTACAACTTGTGCTTCTAGTTGTGAGAACCTCTCCTTTGTAAGATCATCCGGATTATTCACAAATTCATCAACCATGAAAGAGTTTTATGAATTTTGGCTCACCCAATCGAAATTCCTTGCAAGTATCCACAATATACTTAAAAAATAAATACCTGATACCAATATTATCCATAAAATTCCATGGACATTCCACTAGATAGTCCATCATAATAGATATGATAAATAATACTTAAAAATATGAAATATACACTATGAAGGTTTATTTGTCTCTATATTTTTGGATCTATAAGTTACTATTTATTGCATATACATGAAAATTATAATTAGAAAAAAAAAGAGAGAAACAAAATAAACACTCAAAAACCATGATTGACATAAGATGTATCCTGGGAAACCCTTTTAGGAGAAAATCCCAACTTGAACATGTGGTTGCTCTACTCTCTTTCTCTTAATATAGAATAACTGCAATTACAAAGAAGTAAGTCTTATGGCCTATGGGATACTACAATGAAAAAATAATATTTGTGTGCTCTCTTTCTATCCCTCTCGGTTACTTTGCACATCTATGGAACAATATACCCTTGAAAAGAATGCAACCCCTTTTCCTCGTAGTGGCCCCATTATAACACAACTTGATAGCTTACTAGTATTTAAGCTTAACTCGCTCAACCATTAACAAAATTTATAATATGGAATGTTCTATAGTATCCTTCATCATGATCACATGGCTAACACCTTTTCCTTGAGTAATTGAAGCTGATGTCACATCCTCTCGAATTATGGTTTCCAAAATAAAAATGTCAACTTCTCACTGGCATAACTTTTACATAGGGACATTGATTGAAGCCATTATTACACCACTGCAAAGGTATATGTATGTAGAATATGAAAAAAATGTGTGCCGCCTAAGAATAATTTGTTGCCCCCAAAAAACACCATTTTATTCCTAAAAATTACCTCAAAAGGTTTTAGATCTCAATTTTTCAAACTTGGACCTACCAATAAAAATGGTCTTATGAGTTGATTCCTCCACTTTTTCGACTTTGAAGGAATCACGATGAATGAAAAAAAATCATACAATGATCCAATATAGATCATCCCACAAATCCTACTCAGTATTTTGGAGCTATGATCAACATTATATAGTTGGACCAGTGGGAAATAAAAGTATGGGTTTAAATAGGGTTTATCAATGAATCAAGCACCTAAAAGACCCCTTCTTGATCTATATTGGATCATTATATTTATTTTAATCCATTTTAATGCTTTCAGAGTGGAAAAGGTAGAGTAATAAGTTCACAATACCATTTTTACTAGCGGGGCCCAGTTTGGTAAAATAAGATTTGAAACCTTCCATGAGCATTTTGAGGCATCAAACAATGTGTTTTAGGGTTAAAAATTTATCATTTTAGTGACACACATGTTTTACCTAGTTTAGACATAGAGGCACTTCTAACGATGCAATAATCATGTCAATCCAAGTATGTATATGAACATTATGACACCCATAACTTGACCTTCTTCGTTTCAACACAATGTTGGGTTGTCTTATATTGTTTCCACAACTATCCCACATAGCTAACTAGGGGGTTAGAAGGGGGGCAGGGCCCCCCTTTTGTTGCGTCGATTGCGTAGTAGGGAGAGTCATAGGCGATTTGAAGAGCACATGTAATCCCACTCTATGGGGTCCAAGGCAGCGCCTTGGAAAATTGTCTTTGGACCCGATATTAGGTTGGGCGGACTTACCTATGGTTTTCTGCATGATATTTCACACATCGTTTTGGACACGATGGTTTTCAGTTCATGGTTTTGGATAGGATGGTTTTTTAGTCCATGGTATTGGATGCTTCTGCATGTATAAATATGTATTGTAACATTAAAAAGGAACATAATGAAAAATCAAGCTGCTAGTCCTGGTTTTGGGATCTAGGGGAAAATCTATATGTATATGTGTTTTATGTGTTATGATCTCTCATTGTTTATTTTCTATGTTTTATAATTTTTATGCAGGTCATTTCTGTAAGGGGTTAAAACCTACATTTCTTATCATAGTAGTTTTGACTTAAAGGGGATGCCTTTGTTGCTGAGGGGTATCGCTCAGGCCTGTTGTAGACCTTGCTCAGTGGCAAATCTGTGAGATCAATTCTGGTGGTGAAAGAAGATGGCAAGCAATGGAAAGATAAAGATTGAGAAATTTAATGGTCAAAGTTTTGAGTTGCGGAAACTCAATATGGAGGATTTGTTGGTGGATAAAGATTAGTGGATCACGATAGATCCGGGTACTAAACCAATGGGAGTGTCTGATGAAGAATGGAAGAAGTTAGATCAGAACGCAAAGAGCACACTAAAACTATGTGTCTCAGATTCAGTATTGTTGAATGTATCATGGGGAGCTATGGCTAAGGATTTGTGTAAAAGTTATGGACTTTGTACCAATCTAAGTCTCTTGTGAATAAGCTATTCTTGCAGAAAAAGTTGTATAACTTGACGATGAAAGATGGAGACTTAGTGACAGAGCATTTGAACGCATTTAATACTGTGGTAAGTCAGTTATTATCTGTTGATATTAAAATTTTAGATGAAGATAAGTGCATTAGTTTGTTGTGTTCTCTACTAGATTCGTGAGATAGTCTAGTTATTGCAATAGGTAGCAATACAACTACCTTGCAGTTTGATGAAATAGCCTCATCCTTCCTGACAGAGGAGATGAGACAGAAAAATATGGAGAGCTGAAATGGTGATGCCTTGTCTGTATGAGGATAGTCCCAGAAGAGAAACAAAAATAAGTCATCGAGTGGGAGATCTAAATCTCGAGGAAAACCTGTAAAGGTGGTGTGCTGGAAATGTGAAAAGGAAGGGCACTACAAAAGGGATTATAAATCTAAAGCTCCTGATAAAGGAAAGGGATCTAGTGCTGCTCCTCATATAGAGGTGAAAACCACCTCAGATGAAGGTGGGGATGTGTACTTGGCTTCTTCAAGTACACATGTAATCATGAGGCATGGTTGTTTGACTCAGGTGCATCCTTTCACTTCACTCCCCATAGAGAGTGGTTCTGCGAGTATGAGAAATATGATGGTGGTGATCTATTATTGCGGGATGACAGGAAGGCTAGAATCATTGGTCGCAGAAAAGTAAAGTTGAAGTTGCAAGGTGGAAGGGTTAGAACACTTTCGGGTGTTCTGCATATTCCTGCATTAGTAAGAAATCTGATTTTTGTAAGCAATCTGGATGATGCAGGTGTAAAAATAGTGTTCAAGAAGGATACCTACAAGATGGTTTGGGGGGCACTAGTATTGGTGCGGGAAGTTCAAATTGGAACTCTGTACAAGCTGCAAGGTAGCATTGTTGTTGATGGGTGCAATATTTCCATGGTTCTAAAAGTGAAGCAGAAAATCTAGTGGTCTTTGGAGAAAAGACCATGTTGTGGCATCAAAGGCTTGGACATATTGGAGATAAGGTCCTTCAAATACTTCATTGTAAAGGTATGGTAGAAGGTATGAGTAATAGCTCTCTAGATTTTGATTTCTGTGAAAATTGTGTAAATGGGAAGCAAAATCGGGTGAGTTTCCCCTTTGGTGCTAAGAGGATGAAACAAATATTAGAGCTTGTGCACAGTGATGTGTTTAGACCTGTGAAGGTTCCATCACTGGGTAAGTCTGTGTAATATGTATCATTTATAGATGACTTCTCAAGGAATACATGGATATATTTCCTTAAGAAGAAATATGAAGTCTTTGACATGTTTAAAGAATTTAAGGCTCTAGTGGAAAACCAGACAGAGAAGAAAATAAATGGTGGAGAGTTTTGCAGTAAGGAATTTGAATAATTTTGTAAGAAGTGTGGTATAGCACGGAAAAAGACTACTCCATATTCACCTAAGCAAAATGGAGTTGCAAAAAGAATGAACAAGACGTTGATGGAAAGGGCAAGAAGCATGTTCAGTCGTGTTGTGTTAGGATAGGAATTCTAGGAAGAGGTGGTGGAGACAACATGTTACCTGGTCAACAAATCACCTTCATCAACATTTGAGGATAAGAATCCACAAGAGGTATGGACTAGTAAGAAAACCTCTCTTTCACATATGAGGGTATTTGAGTGTGATGCATATGTACATGTTCCAAAGGAGAAATGAACCAAGTTGGATAGCAAATCTGGAAAGTGCATCTTTATTGGGCATAAGGATGGTTTAAAGGGTTATAAGCTTTAGAACCCAGTAATAAGGAAGGTTGTGTACAGCCGAGCTGTGGTTCTCAGAGAGGAGAAAGATGTTATAAAACATGAAGTCCAACCAAAAGAACCTGAGAAGATAGAGTTTGAGCTAAAGGAGGAAGAATCAAACTCTAAAACAGAGGAGGAATTAGAAGATGAAGAGCCACAAACTCCAGGTCTGAGAAGATGAGTTCGAGAAAGAAGGCAACCAGAAAGGTATAGTCCATCTACTTTCTATTCAAATTTTCCTTTATCTATTACTGATGATGATCCCAGAATAGTGAAGGAAGAAGTAGATTCAGAGGATGGAAAACTCTAGAAAGAGGCCATGGTTGATGAAATGGCATCTTTGCACAAAAAATAGGCTTGGGATCTGGTGGAGTTGCTAGCTAGAAGGAAACCCATTGGTAGCAAATGGGTGTTCAAGAAGAAGACAAATGCAAAAGGAAAGGTGGAGAAATACAAATCACGGTTGGTAGCAAAAGGTTATTCCCAGGTGTTGGGAATTCATTTTGGTGGTATTTTTCGTCATATTGCCAAGGTAACTTCTATTGGATTACTTTTATCTGTTGCTACTTCTTTTCATTTTGAGGTAGAACGAATGGATTTGAAGACAACATTTCTTCACGGGGATCTGGAAGAGGAGATCTACATGAAGTATCCTAAAGGCTTTGCAGTGAAGGGTAAGAAAGAATTGGTATGCAAGTTAAAGAAGTCTATGTATGGGTTAAAACAATCACCAAGGATGTGGTATCGGAAATTTGATACATTTATACGGGGACTTGGATTCACCAAAAGGAAAGCAAATCACTGTGTGTATTTTAAATGAATTGGTGACTGTGTTATTTATATCGTCTTGTATGTGGATGATATGTTGTTTGTTGGAAATGACAAAGAAATTATCTAAGATTTGAAGACCCATTTGTCTTCCAAATTCGACATGAAAGAACTTGGTGCTACAAACTATATTTTTGGCATGGAAATTAAAAGAGATTGGACAAAGATGAAGCTCTGGTTAAACCAGAGGAAGTATGTCGATACAATATTGCAGAGGTTTAATATGCATGATGGTAAACCAATGAAGGTTCCTATTCTTGTAGGTGTAAATTCATCTATTGAATAGTGTCCCAAGACACAAGAAGAGGAAGAGGACATGTGTCATGTTCCATATACAAGTGTAGTCGGTAGCCTGATGTATGCGATGGTCTCTATTAGACTAGACATTTCACATGTAGTGGGAGTATTGAGCAGGTTTATGTCAAAACTGGGGAGGGAGCACTAGACAGTAGTGAAGAGAGTTTTTAGGTATTTGCATGGCACTAATGATTATGGCTTGTGCTACCAAGGAAGACTAGGATTCAACAGAGTGTTGGATATCCGTGGCTTTGTCGATGCAAACTGGGCTGGAGATCTAGATCGGATAAGATGTACAAGTCGGTATGTGTTTAACCTATTTGGAGGTGCATTCAGTTGGATGAGTAAGAAACAACCTCTAGTGGCACTCTCAACTATAGAGCCAGAATACATGGTAGCCACTCATGCAAGCAAGGAATTAGTTTGGTTGCAGAGATTGTGTTCATGTATGGGGTTAGTACATGGAGATATAAGGATAGACTGTGACAGCCAAAGTGCAATTTTCTTGGAAAAGAGCCTTGCATATCATTCAAAGACAAAGCACATTGATGTTCAGTATCACTTTGTTATTGATATGATAGAAGACAAAAAGGTGTTGCTGGTAAAGGTGGACACTTTGGAGAATATGGCAGATGCATTGAAAAAATATGTGAGCTCTGAGAAGTTCTCTTGGTGTAGAGAAACAATGGTTGTTGCAAGGCTGCAGAAATGACTAATATCTCTTGTGGCCCCCTGTGGAAAGAAAACAACAAGTGGGAGAAATTTGGGTTGTGTTATATTCTTTGCACGACTACCCCATGTAGTTAACCAGGGGATTAGAAGTGGGCCAGAGTCCCCACTTCGTTGCGCTGATTGTGTAGTGAGGGGAGTCACAGGGGGTTTGAAGGGTGCAGGTAACCCCACTCTTTGGGGTCTTGGGTAGAGCCCTGGAAAATTTTGTTTTTGGACCCTATATTAGGTTGGGTGGACCTACCTATGGTTTTGTGCATGATTTTTCGTACATGGTTTTGGACGTGATGGTTTTCGGTCCATAGTTTTGGACGCAATGGTTTTTTAGTCATTGGATCCTTCGGCATATATAAATATTTATTGTAACATTGAAAGGAACATACTAAAAAATCAAATTAGTAGTCCCAGTTTCGGGATCCAGGGGAAAATATCTGTGTATATGTGTTTTATGTATTATTCTCTCGGATTGTTTATTTTTTGTGTTTTAGAATTCGTATGCAGTAAATTTTTGTACAGGGCTAAAACCTGCACACAATAATTCGAGAGGATGTCACATCATCCCCCATAATTCATGGAAAATGGGATAGTGACATGATTATGATGAAGAATAATACAGAAAACATCTATATTATATCTTTGGTAAAAAATTAAGTTAGTCAAACCGAACCACTAGTAGGCTATCGAGATATGTTATAACCGAGCCACTAGGAGGAAAAGGGCTTCCATTCATTCAAGTGATTTTTTTTCCAAAATTGAGCAAAAATAGTCGAAAGTGATAGTCGATAGAGCACACAAAGAGGGTTTTTGCATTGTAAAAGTTCAAAGGCCATAAGCCATGCTTATTTGTACTCAAAAACATTTTCTATTTACACGAAGGGAGTAGAGTGACCTCACCTTCCAGCTAGGTATTTCTCCCCAAAGGGTTTGCCAAGTCAAATCTTGTGTCAAATTTGTTTTTCATATTTTATTACACTATTAACAACAATATATAGATTTATAAACATAAAGAGAAATAAAATTGTGACAACACCTATTTTGTATTATTAGATCTCTTGTGGCAAACGGTCTAGTGTAATATCCACGACCTTTTATGACGCAGGAGGTTGTTCAAAATAAGGTGGTAGTTTTAAAAATAGACTATTGGTTACTTTATAACCAATCAAATGCATTCAAGTGGATTCTGTACATGGCTTACTTTATCATGAGGGTCCCATTTTCCCCTAGACACGTTGGTCCCACGTTGACTTTCCCTTTTTCAAATAGGCACTTCACTCTATGTCGTTGATATCCTCTCTCGAGATCTAATGGTCATCACTCACCCTGATGGCTAACTAGTCCATTGATTTTATACCGTTGATCTGTCTGCTCGATCCAACGGTCGTTGGGTGCTTTTGCATGGATTCAAGAACGGTCTGTATCACTTCGGAGGCATCCAAAAATATAGTTTTTCTCTCTCCTCTTGTCGTGATGTGTCGAGCACTCAAACTAATCCCACAGACTCAGAATATTACCACTTACCACATGAAAGGCATGCGATATACCACTTCTCGCTTTTCCAATACAACCCGTGTGCATTAAATCAAAATTTATTATAGCCTTAATC
Source organism: Pinus taeda (assembly GCA_000404065.3). Lineage (NCBI taxonomy): Eukaryota > Viridiplantae > Streptophyta > Pinopsida > Pinales > Pinaceae > Pinus > Pinus taeda. The sequence continues at coordinate 5,597 of APFE030507840.1, read as the reverse complement.
AAGGTTTAGCACTTAATTCCAAGATTATTAGTTAATTCTAAATTACTGCGATTAATGATAAACACATAAGCGATGAGATTTACAATTAAAGTGTGAAAATAGAGGAAATACCCGATTAGGTTTCAGAATGCAGATACACAGATGTAAGTGAGAATCTACACCAGTATTAAGGTACAATTGCACACTAAAACATTTTATTCAATATAATCAGAAGTTATAGAGTCTTGGCCCTCTTGGCTCAGTTATATCAATTCAATTGTCCTTTGTCTCAATCTCAAAACCTTATCTATCATTGAATCTCTTGCCTCTCACTCAATTCTCCATCATCTCAGCTAATCCTTTTCCATTACATTTTCTTCTCTTTTATGAGTCAAACCCTATTCTAACTGCACTAACAACTCAATCTCTATTTTAATCAATCTAACAATCAAATATCTATTCTTAAGCTCTATTACACACCTATGCTAACAACTTATCCCGTAGTCTAAAATTATACAATTTTCTAATTATTACAATAATGAAGTAAAGATCATTTTCGAGAGATCTAACCCTCTCTAACAAAACTAACTGTTGACTAGTTAATGAAATTCAACTCATTTAGACATAACATGTGAACAAACAATCACATTGCTAGCTAAGTCCAAATGTTCCTACATCAGTCTCCTGGGGAAGAAAAGAATCAGCCCTCAGACTTTCAGGGTTCACTCCATACTTCTGAAACTCAGCCACTATCAATCAACTAGCATCCTCCACTCGTTGCCCTTTCCATTTGACTAGATATTGAAAATAAATCTGTCCTCTGGTTCTTTTGGATACTTTTTTCTCTAAAATAGCTTCCACCTCTTTCGTAACTGTCTTTGGCATTTTCTCTTCCCAGTTTAAAGTTTAAACTTCATATTTTGTAGTTTCCTTCTGTAACTTTGTCTCTGTCTCTTTGGATGGATACAAATCTACAACATTGAAGATAGGTGATATTCCAATTCCTTCTAGTAATTCAATTTCATAAGCATTAGTTAAAAATTTTCTTACAATTCTACATGGTCTTATCTTTTTCATTTTTAGTTTATTATAAGTCTTAGCAAGAAAACTTTCTTTTCTCAAATACACCATCACTAAATCTCCCACTTGGAATTCTTTCTCTCTTCTTTTCATATCATATCTCTATTTGTATTTGCCATTGCTTTCTTACAATCTACCTTTGACATCTTCTTGTAGTCTCTGCATCTAATCTACAAACTCTTCAGGTTTTGCACTTCTTGTCTCATGTTTTCCAAAATTTATGAGCTCATACACACCTCTTATATTCATCCCAAAAATAGTCTGAAATGGACTCATTCTAGTACTTAGGTTTCGAGTGTCATTATAAGCAAGCTCAACTTGTTCTAGTGCTAAATCCCATTACTTAGGATTTTGATACACTAATCTTCTTAATATGTTACCCAAGCTTCTGTTTACCACTTTGGTATATACGTTTGTTTGAGGATGGTAAGCTGAACTAAAACTGAGGTTATCACCTAGTTTCTTCCAAAGAGTTGTCCAGAAATTCCCTACAAAATTTGTATCTCTATCAGACACAATGCTTACAAGCAATCCATGTAATCTTACAATTTATGAAAAAAAATATTAGCAATATGTGTTGCATCACTAGTCCTCTTACAGGCAATGAAATGTGCCATCTTGGAAAATCTATCTACCACAACATAAATGGAATCATTCCCCCTTTGAGTTTTAGACAACCCTAAAACAAAATCCATGCTAACTGCATCCCATGGTCAGCCTAGTATTGGCAATGGTTGGTACAATCCTGTATTCTTGCTTCTCCCTTTGGCATGCTCACATATCGTGCACTTCTCAACAAATCCCTTAGCATCAATCCGCATCTTTGGCCAATAGTAAAAAGCATTTACCTGAGCAAAGGTTTTGTCTTGTCCAAAGTGACCAAATAATCATCCACTCTGTTTCTCCTTTATTATGTTTTTCCTCATAGAACATCTGGGAATGCATAACTTATTGCCTTTAAACAATAAAACTCCTTGGATAAGATAATCTAACCACTAACTTCTGTTATGAACTATTGGATTTTGTGTTGCTTCATAAATATATTCGAAATCAACATCATCTTTATACATATCAACCATTTCTTCAAATCCTACAACACCAACTTTTAATTCTTGCACAATAAAATTTACCCTACTTAAAGCATAAGCAACTTTGTTTAACTTACCACGTGTGTTTTATCAGAAAAGTAAATCTTTGTAAAAATGCTACCCACTTGGCATGTTTCTGGTTCAAATTTGGCTGGTTGTTTATGCACTGTAATGCATGATTGTTAGAATACAATATAAACTCCCTTCGTAGCAAATAATGTCTCCATTTTTTTAAGGCTTGTACAATAGCACAAAATTCTTTATCATAAGAAGAATACTTCTTCTTAGTTTCATTTAGTTTCTCACTAAAGTATGCTATTGATCTATGTTCCTAACTCAAAACTGCTCCAATTGCAAGTCCACTAGCATCTGTTCCAACTTGATATACTTTTTCAAAATCAGGTAAAGCCAAAACTAGTTTCTCTGATTTTCCTCTTTAGCAACTTAAAATTCATGTCTATTGCTTCTATCCACTTGAATGGATGATTAGACTCCTTGATTGATTCAAGAATTGGTGCATAAATTTGGCTAAAACCTCTGATAAATTTCCTATAAAAATTTTCAAGACCATGAAAACTTCTTACCTCAAATATATTCCTTGGAATAGGGTAGTTTCAAATTGCTTGGACTTTCTCTAGATTCATTTTCAACCCTTCTTTAGAAACTACAAATCACAAGTAAATTAATTCTTATTTCATGAAACTACATTTCTTTATATTTATCAGTAGTTTCTCTTTCTGCAAAGTTCTTAAAACCAACTTAAGATGCTCTAGATGTTATTCTTTACTTCTACTAAAAACTAGAATATCATAAAGATCAACAATAACAAATTTTCCTTCTTATTCCTTCAAGACTTCATTCATCAATCTCATGAATGTGCTAGGTGCATTAGTGAGTCCGAAAGGCATCACTAACCACTCATACAACAACCTATTCATTTTAAATGCAGTCTTCCATTCGTCTCCTTCTCTAATTCTTATTTGATGATATCCACTCTTAAGATCTATTTTAGTAAAATAATTTGACCCACCCAAACAATCCATCAAATCATCCATTCATGGTAAAGGAAACCTATACTTGATAGTGATTTTGTTTATGGCTCTGGAATCTGTACAAATACGCCATTCACCTCCTTTCTTTGGACTAAGGTTGGTACAACAAATGGACTAAGACTCTCTTTGATTAGTCCCTTATCCATTAGTTCTTGCACTTATTTTCCAACTTATGTATTCTCTTGAGGACTTAATCTGTATGCTGCTTTATTTGGAAAACTTTCTCGTGGTATTAGGTCAATATGGTGACAAATAATTCTGATTCCCAATGCATTTGGTAACTCATCCACAATAATATCAACAAAATCATTCAATAGAGTCTTGACTTCTTCAGGTAAATCATCTAAGCTTGTGAAGTCAAAATTACCTTAGGTCTCCCTATGAGAGCAAAATGCATTTCTTCACCTTTTACAACCTCTTGCAATAGCTCCTTTCCACTCATCATCATAACATTGTTTCGAGGTGCTCCTTTGTCAGCTTCATCCTTCAATGGTAGCAATATATGTTTATTTCCATCCTTCTCCAGAGTATAAGTATTTCTCCTCCCATCATGAAAAGTTTTCCGATCAAACTTCCAAGGTCTTCACAGCAATACATGGCATACATCCATTGGAATTACATCACACAATATCACATCTTTATAAGTATCAATATGTACCTTTACATTGCATTGTTCTGTCACAGTAATCTGATGTCCTTTCTGCAACCATGACACTTTGTAAGGAGTAGGGTGTATTGTCTTCACTAATCCTAGCTTGTCCACCATCTCTACAGAAACAAGGTTATTAGTGCTTCCACTGTCAATTATCACTTTACAACATTTACCTTTGGAATTGCATGTAGTTCTGAATAAGCTCTTCCTCTGAGCTGATTCTCCTGTCTCTTTCTTGTTCTTAAGAAATACCCTTTTCAACAACAGGGATTCTCCTACTTCATGGGATTCTTCTCTGTCTGTAATTTGAGGTTTTTCTTCCTTTGCCTCAACCACAATAACATTCCTCTAACCTATTTTTCTATTATGAGGACAGTCCCATAATCCATGTCCCCATTCTCCACATGTGTAACATCGAATATATCTTCCTCGACCTCTTCCTCTGGGTGAAAATATTCGTCTATTAAAATCTCCCCTTTGTGGTGGTCTATTATTTGAACTTCCTACTTCACTCTGATGCTTTTGAAATCTTGGCTTGGTAGTTCTTCTACCTCTTACTAAAATTTTCCCTCTATTCCTCGAATTTTGTTTCCTCAACATCTTCTCTTCTTCCTTCAAACCTGCTTGATAGGAATCTTCAATGGTATTCAGACTCAGCAAATTGATCTCATCATGTATGTCATATCTTAAGCTATTGATATATCTAGCTACCTTATCCATGTCATCCTTTGCATGTCCTGCTCTAATACTCAATCTATAAAACTCTTTTGTATATTCTTTAACATATGTTCCTTTTTGCCTTAAATTCTGTCACTATTTGAAAAGATTTAACTGATAATATTTTGGCATAAGTTTAGCTTTCATTTTACTTAACATTTTTTCCCATTAGTTGATCTTGGACTTTCCTTTTCTTGTTCTAGATTTTTGTAGTTCATCCCACCAAATAGTTGCATGACCCTTCAATCTGGTAACTACAAATTTCACCTTCTTTCTGTCATCAACCTCCTCATAGTCAGAATATTTGTCCAATGAACTAATCCAATCCATCAACTCTTCTGCATCGTGACTCCCTTCATTCACAGGAATTTCCACCCTTGGTCTGCCAACTACTTTAGCTAACATCTTGATAACTTTGGTAGTTTTGGTTTCCTCCTCTTCTTCTTCCTCGGAACATTCTTCTACAACATAGCAACTTCTTCATTAGGTGTTCTCCTCTAAGCACTCTCCATTGTTTCCATCCTTGTACACAGACTCCAGATATCTTCTATCAAAACTGCATTTTCTTTAGGTCTTCCTCGACCTATTACAACTCCCCTCCTCAGTGACATGCTGATGAAAATGGGAATTTGGGGGTTGCCCAAAATCCCAATTTCTTTAAAAAAACAAGATCCTGGAGCCTGTTTCCTTCGTGATTTCTTCGCTGGTAGAGCATTCATCTCTCCATCATCATCAGAATCTTCCTCTGCGCTGCATGCTATCTTTAACAAACATTTACATATAACAGATACATGATATTTGGATCAACAAGCTTGAACACAAGATTTAACTTAATTATACCATACACACAGGCGTAGGCGTACACAATACTAGAACATGTTTCATATATATATACAGAACAAATTACATTCCAGGCTAAGGCATTTCAGCCTTAAAACCCAGCTCACAATTGACTACATCTTGCTCACTCACTATTTTACTCACAAAAAAAATATATCTCACACCCTATCACATTACATTTATATAAGA
>APFE030507816.1:31839-72567 GCA_000404065.3 Pinus taeda | reverse complement strand
ACTTTTATTTATTAATACGAATGCTGAATACAAAATCCGGCAGAGTCTCCGCCAGCCCAATAGCTCGTTCTATGCTTCACAATAAGAGCCCAAGGCTCATATAAATAGGAAAATGGGAGACAATCCCAAGGCAAATTCCAATGACAAGTGGCAATCAGGTGAAGATCCCAATGAAAAAATGGAATGACAAGTGGCTGCTATGACTGTTTGTGATCCTGAAGATAACTGCTGTAGGCTGCCCATGCAACTGCTGTTTTAATTTCCATGTATTGGCTGAGTGTGAACATGTGTTGATTGGCTGCCTTCAAGCTGGAGATAACTGTTGTGCTGAATTTATGAGGCTGCCAACGTTACATGTTGTAGCTGCCAGCAAAACCTTGCGTATAACTGCCCACATAAACAACTGTATAAATGCTAATATATTGCTGTGTATGCTGTGTTAAACTGTGCGTGTAAACTGCTGTTACATATTTCATATTCCTGTACGGACTGCTCACGTAGATTGGCTGTTGACCCACGTATATTCCTTGACCTTTGATTGCTGAGTAGACTGCCCAATAACTGTTTGACTGGAAGCTGGGATATCCACGTATATTCCTTGCTGGAATCATCCGTACGGCTGAGCTGCATATGTACGGACAGATGTACGGATTTTCTTTTGGCATGTGCATATTTTATGTTGATGGGTAATACGTATACCATGGTTGGGCCAAGGTGGGGTCCCACTTTAACTTATATTATAATAATGTCTCAACCTTATAATATTTTCTCAAAAATTAAATCAAAGTTATACTTTGAAATTCCATTTGCCTCATGATTTCAACTTTGACTTTGACTTTGACTTTCTAAAACTTTATGAGGTGAGGTGGGCCCCACATTGCTTGCCACATCACCCTTGATCCTCTGCTTGACTTCCATGTCAAAATTTGACTTATTTTGACTTTGGAAAAAATTTTGAATTTTTCCAATTATTCATTTTTTTGAATTTTTTCTTCATTTTTGCCACTGTCACTGGAAAAAACGCCTTTTGAGGGACTCTGAGTCATTTTTCGACCCCCAAAGTAGGCTTTAGGAGAATGTTGGGCCTCTGAAGATGAATTTCGACTGGTCATACGCCCCAGACATCTCCTAAGGCCACTTATTTATGCCTTTACATAAAAAATAATTAAAAAATCCCGTTTTGCGGGAAATTTTTAACTATTAAAAATTCCTACTTAGACCTAGCCAAATTCCACGAAACTTTTTGTGTGATCTAGTATGGTAATATACATCGACTCTAGACACTAAGATGTGTCAGGGGCTCAATCTTCAAATCGTCACCTCGGCTTTGGGGTAAAAATGAGTGAAAAAATCCAGAGAATTATCCGCCTCTGAAAAAGAAGGGATAATTAACCGGATAAAAAAAACACTCCAAGGTGTACTCGTTGCTGATCGAGTCCCACATCCTAGGCCTGTTACAAATTCAAGAAACATCATACTAGCATCACTTATTACAATTCCCCGTAGGGTGTGGAATCTGGGTACAAAGAAGAAAGATGATGAGAAGATAGAGAAGATAGAAAGAGAGTTAAAAAACTCTGTTGACTGATGACATCTGATGGTACAAGTGTCCTCTGGATCATCCTTGGGCATGGAGTCGTCACACAATCGTCAGGTGCTACTCCAGCAGTCAACAGGTAGGAACAACAAAAATTTATTGGGTCAGCATTGAAATTGAGGAGGAGCTTCTACAACACTTTGGATTCATTATTATCACCTGATTTTTGCCTTGCTTGCTTGTAACAAGCCCAGGTTCTACTATTACCATCTAGTGTACCCATTTTGCTCATATTAATAAAATGGCTTAGAGCTTGGTTCACATTTCTGGTGTTTAATTCACGTGCTTGCATGTTTTTGAGATTGCAACTTGAAGTTAGTTCATAGCCTCTGTTATTTCCTATATTTTCCTATTAGGAATATTACATTTTTCCTTTGTTGAATGGCTAAAACTACTTTAAAAAACCCCAATGTATACTATAGCCTTAGCGAAAATTTAATCCACCATACAAATATTTGGAATCCAAGCAACAATGGTTCCTGCCCAAGTTTGTGAACTTGGAGGCCAAGGACTGAAGTACCTGCAAACACTATGTATCTATCTGAAAATTAATTTTTAGATCACATGGGGATCAAACCACCTAAGATTAGCCCAAAAATATCAATAGTATGATTTTATCTCCATCTTATGAAAAAAACAAGTCTTACCCATATTTAGCACATCATAGAGATGCCCGTAGTCAGCATATACCACAAATCAATAAGCAAGAACACCTTGAATTGCACCCCAAAATCTTTATTATGATAGAAAAATAGTTCCCAGTGGGACAATAGTTACAAGGATGCTTCAACAACAATTTTTTAGCCAAAGATCAAAATGCTAGAGACTCAAATGACTCTCTAATTTATAGATTTATCCTCCAAGTGAAAAAATAACGGCTAGTTTTTTTGATCCTTGTCAAAATAATCTTGGTTGTTGATAAACACTTCAAGATCTTGTAATCTTGGCTTTTGATTTTTTTTATTTTTGAAGAATTTTCGAATTTATCATTTAATTCCATTTTTATTAGCTCAAAATTAATTATTTTGAGTTAATTTCCTCAAAAACTTGACTTTGAATTAATCACCAAAGTCCAAGGGTCCAAATTTTCTTGAAATATACAATATTCCTTTGGTGAAGGACCTTTCAAAATTGATTCCTTTAAATCCCACGAATTCTTCCATTTGGAGAATTAATTTTCCTAATACAACTTAATTTGACTCTAATTACTTAATTTTCTGGCTTAGGATTTAATTTTATTTTGCCAAAAAAATTAATTAATTTACACATGAGGGCATTTAATTATTTTTCTACCCTTTAATACATAAGATTTTATATTTACAACTCTCAAAGAGGGAATACACATTTGGCTTAGACCCTCAAGACACATAACCCATCTGCGACACAATATGATCTAGTAGACCAAGTGATTTGTAATAAAATAATCAAGCCAACTAGCTTAAATTATTACCAAATCACTTTTACATTGACTTGACTAAAAACACTAAGACTCACTTAAGATTCCGACAATAAATTTCACCCTAGCTTTGGGGTTTAAGCTGGAGGGGAAAAACTTTTTTGATTAGCTGTGTTTAGAAACACATGTAATCAGCGAGGTTAAAAAACCTCCTTGGATGAAATTTGTCATCAAAATGATAGGTTTACCTAGGTTGTTACATATACTCAAGGTCTTACTAGGATCATTTACATTATATAAAATATTATAATGTGATTTCTGCCGAAAAATATTCTCATTACATAAATTGCAGAATGGGTTTATAATGACATGTAGACTGTTGATAGATGACCCGATCATGTTGAAACAATTGGGCACTTCTGTTTCCTTGGAACTTTGACAAAATGTGTGCAACAGGGCCGACAAGAGAAATTCGACATAGCAAGATAAATTCAGCCTAGCAAAATATTTTTGGCCCAACAAGAGAAATTTGGCATAGTAAGATAAATTCGGCCCAACAAGAGAATTTCGGCTGCCACGAACACTTAACGAATCCAAACACTGATGAAATTGCCTTTTAAACCCTCAGGTTGGCAGGAAAACCAACTCTAATACCATTGTAATATCCCTTTTTAAATTTATTTTAATTTCCTTGAAATTATTCTATGAAACTTTTTTAGGAAAAGCACATAATAATTCTTGCCGAGAATTTGACTAATTTAAAATCAGTAAATGCAAAATTTGCAGACAAATCCCATTGTAAAACCCCATCTAATTATTTATTTATTATTAAGAGGGAAATTACATCAAAACTCATAGAACCTGACAAATAGATAAGCTGGAGAAATCTTCTCATGCTGGATTCCCTGATCTGCAATTGTGTGTTGCTTCAACCTTCCAACCACTCTTCCAAAATTTCGATCTTGCTAAGCACCAATGAGGAATCTGATTTGATCCCTCCTCTTTGAGTGGCTAGGGTATATCTCTCAATACCGAAACCCCTCCTCACTAGATCAGCTACTGTGGACCACTGACCACCAAAAAGAACCCTCTACATGATGTGGGCTCTCACGAAGACAAGCTCCAAGAGCTCAACTCAACAACAACAAAACAATAATCCCAAATGCATGCCTAAGGAATGAGCTCTCATCTTCTTTAATAGTCATGAAATATTGGAATGCCATAAGTCTTTTTCTTCTTTTATTAAAGTGACTTATAATATTTCTTTTTCTTTAGTCACTTTTAATTAATTAATTCTCCCATAGCCCATAATTAATTTTAATTTGTAACCGAGGATAATTAGATACTCTCCTTTCCTAATGTACGAAAAAATGGACATTACACTAATGCCTATCCAGTCATAGAGGATTAACCAACAAATCTTTAGGTACCTACAAATTTCCACCAGTTAGGTGCCATGTGACCAATGTGGTCTGCTGTGACCCATCATGTTCCATAATATTAACTCAATGCATCACCCAAGAAAGTTTCACTACGGTTTATAATTATGTAATCAACACGTAAATAAATCTCAGCCACATGTAATCAGAAATAAGATACTGATAGTCATCATAATCCCGGGAGAGACAATATGCATGATACAAAACCAGAAAGACAGGAGACTTTCAACTCTAATATCAATCTTGGGTCAAGTATATATTTCCAAACACTTGTTCATCCTTGTCCAAAAAACTCAAAAATGTTTAAAACTTTAACCCCCAAATTTCAATATGCAAATATGATACTGGAGGATCTCTTCTCTCTTGGGGTCATTTCACTCATTTCACTCTAGGTGGTTAAGAGTGCCCAAAAGTTTGATGTTTCTGTTGCTTGATAGACTTGTATCTGGGCTGCAGGGGTTTCCATGTAGCTAGCTCGTCTTGTGAGGATAGAAGTTGAAGTATAATTTCTAAGATCTGCAGAAAATTTCATTTCTCACCCAATTACTGCATTTTCCAGGAAGGCCACCGCCAAAATCCCAGCAAAGTGATGAGAAAATACCCAAACGATAATGATATGTAGTTTGATAAACAAACAGAGCTGGTTTCTTCCTTTTTGACAGGCAATTTCTTCTAGAAGCTGCAATAAATGCACAATTCTGAGATGATGATGAAATGTGAAGAAAGGGTTATGGGTCCTACATAGTGGCCCTGTGCAGCACCTTAGGTAGTCTTTGGTTGACTTGCATGGTTTTATCTAATTGCCCCCTCTTACTCTTGTGAACACTTCCTGGCAATGCACTGTCCACTTATAACACCCTTCTCTTGCAGTGTCCAACAGTCTTGCCATGTGGCACTATTACTTTGTGTGTTTAACTGAGGGTCCTATCCTAAAATTTAACTTGTCTTTTTCGATATGAATCCTCATTACTCAAACCAAGCATCATAGGAAAAACTTATGTATTAATGACTGGTTTTGTTTGTTCCATGGTCAAATACTTGGGCTGGAGTAGGCTGAAAAACAAATGCTTCACTTTCAGATAAAGCATGGGCAGATAAAATATAAACAAAAGTGGACTTTCAGTACATACAACTTAAAATATCCAACATTTCCAATGCAACTTTGTTTATAATATATATTAATACTTCAAATTCGGGCTTGCACCCACAAAGATCATCTAATGCCAGAATATAATGGTATTAAGGATGCAGGTATTAGTGTTGTGAAAATTGTGATTAAATCAAAATCGCGATTTTTTCCGCATGGCGATTTAATTGGCATTTTTTTCCAAAATGAAAAAAATTGCAATAAAATCACCAAAGAATCGTAAAATCGCCAAAAACTCGTGAAAAAATCACGATAGAATCGTAAAAATGGCCAAAAAATTGTAAAAATTGTGGATGCTTTAGATATTAAAAAAATTGAAAAAAAATGATTTTTTTTGTATTTTTTTAATGTTGTTTTCCCGATTTTTTCCTTTTTTTGGACCCTTGCCGATTTTATCCTGATTGCGACTTTCGCAACATTGTTTCTAACTACTGCACACTGTGGGAAATCATGGACAGTGGATTCTAATGACTGATAGGGAATGTGACAAAAACAACTAGTTTTAAGGTGCTTTGAAATCCATATTGTCTAATGTCTACACACAACCTCACATACCAGTTTGTTCTCCACTGTTACCAAGCCTTCAAGAAAACTTTGTTTTTCCTTGATCCTATTCAGCATAACTGAAAGAAGCAAAATGAAGCAAAATGCTGCAACGTTTACTTTGGCAGAAAAATATATTTGTGCATGACTGTACTGGCAATCAGTGTAGTTATAAGTATTCTATTCTTGAAGCATGTCAAAAGTCATAAGCATACATGAAATCATTTCTAGACTTTTTAGCCTCAATTTCTCAATACCTTTTCATTTTGTGTATTTGATTTGAGTTTAATACTCAACTATCTCAAAAGAGACGATGATTGATGTTTATGGAGATTCTAGGTATTCGAGAGAATGTGAATTTCCGATTTTCAGATCATTGAGTTGTATAACATTCTCTTATGAAGTCTTAAAATTCCCTTGTTCTGTAATTATTTGCCTTTGATTGCTTTTTAAATGTTTGCATCTGCAGTTAGAAGCTTGTCTTCAGACATATCTATGGCTTCATGATTGCACATAACATGAGTTTATTCTTAATCTCAGTTCTATTTTTCCATAATGCGGATGTGGATATTAAACATTTGGGGTATAATACATAGAAAAGCAGATTGACAATTTCTATGTTGAGCAAGCATTTTTATATGCTCTACAGTGTGCAGGGGACTAAATGACAGTTACATAGTCATCATATACCAGACTGGTAATTTTTGCATTGTCAGCACATGGAAGACTGGTAATTTTTGCATTGTCAGCACATGGAAGACTGGTAATTTTTGCATTTTCAGCACATAGCAGACTGGTAAAATTGTCCTACAAGAATTTGCCAACATGGAGTGCACTGACTGTTTATGGTTAGTTATAAAAAAAAATTGTAGAAAAAGAAATTTCCTAGCAATTTATGTTTACACAGTTGCTTGTATATTGGTACTTATCCTCCTGCCATTTTGGACACATGAAAAGAAACCTGAATGGTTTTCATTGAAATGGGAATGGACAGTCAAAGGAAATTATACAGCATCCCAACGTTTTGAAAATGCAGATGCAAAAGAAAGGGCAGTGGACAGTGAATCTCAAACTTTGGAGCATGTTATTGCAGCAATGTGTTTGCCAAAGGACTTTGACATGGATAATAAAGTGAAGTTAGCTGCCGCTGAAGCTCATTGCCTGATAAAAGCATTACTTGATAAACTTGCACTAAAACAAGCTAGCATCAACATGCATACACACAATGCAACAATAAGTGTTAATTTCATAAATTTACTTGCTTCTGCCCTGCAGAGAAATGAAACGAGTGACACTGAAAGGTCACAGCATGAAACTGAAGAGTTGAAATTCAAACTGAAGGTGATGGAAGGTGAAATAGAAGAACCTGTGACATTTTTACCTTTAAAAGATACAAGGTTTCCAGGATATTCAAAACAAGGTCACACTTGGTTCATGAGCACTTTGATAGGGAAATGTGAAAATGGCAATCCTGAGCACTTTTACTTTCCATCTGAGATCTCTCATGGTCAGATTCTTTGTGTGCAGGGGAGGCATCCCACTGATGGTTCCCAGAATTCTTATGGGTTTGCCTGGCCACTGCAATTGCCACCTAATTCAATTCTGCTTCGTGGTCTAACATTTATATCTGACAACTATTATGACTATGTAAATCCCTGGCACAGCTTGACAGCATTGACAGGTTTTGCACATTGGCATAAGGAGAATGAGTGTAGAGAGCCAGAAAGATTTGTTCTTTATCATAAGGGAGAGCTTGTGAAGACAATGGGTTCCTGGATTTCGCATCTCATGCATGCTTCTCTGGGTCGTAGTGTGGAAGCAGATTCCTTGGAATATGGTGATGGGCCTGTTTGCTTTGAAAAGGCAGTAGTATACCGTGGAGGCTTGGGGCATATGTCTGTAGATAAAAAAATTATGTTGTTTGATATGATCCGCTGCAAGACATGGAAATTATGCAATATTTCTGCACAGAAGCGCTTTATCAATGGGATTAGGATTGTTAACTTAACGCTTCTTGCAAGGACTGGCAGTAGATCATTCAAAAATGAATCAACAGTTGCAAGTGTGTTAGAGAAAGAGTGCAGAAAGGTTGAAGGTTGCAAATTTCATCTTGTTCATATCACAAATTTAAGTTTTTGTGATCAGGTACTCTCTATTTCTTTTGTCTATATCTCTTTTCTTGGCTGAAGAAACTTTTTTTTCCTTTATGTCTGTTGGAGTGGAGCTTTCATCTGTGGTGCCTTTCACAAAGATGTCCTTTTGTAATTAATGATCTAAGGGCCGTTATATTATTACTTTATTTCTCAGTTAGTATTCTTCTCGGTATGTGTAATATCCCGAACAGTGAAATAATCAACCGATGTGGTACATCTAGGTGTTCTAGTTAAAAATAATTGCAATCAAAACACTGAACACAACTGGATCTGGAAATGCAACCTTTATTTATATTAATAACTGAAGAAAATGGTACATGCCCATACAATAAATTTCAAGCCCCTGCAATGGCATGCACGGCTTCTTATCAAAGAGAAGACAATTGCACTGAAGCACAATCGTGGACCTTGGATGGATCCACCAGACAAAATAACACCCTTGGGGTTTTCGTCCCTGGGATCAAACTGGAACTGGCCACGCCAAGTTCTCAAGAAAGACACAACAAGATAGATAAACCTGAATGATCTAAATGCTTAGCTTCTATCCCTTTTTATTGGCTTGATGGACTCTTTGAAGACCCTATTTTATTATTTTCCCTCAAAAACCAAAGGCACATACCATGGGCTGATACCATGCGAAAATACCGTAGTAAATACCATGGACAGATTCCGTCCATTTTGACCAGATCAAGAAAGGGAATATTACAAATCCTCCTACCCAACGATTGCTTGTCCTCAAGCAATTCACTGCTATCGGATATCCACAATAGAAACATTGATACCAGGATCCCATACAACCCAATGTGCTATTCCATACCTCCATGCTACATGATCCTGAATAGACCCTTCAATACCTAGATCCCAAACAATCCTCCGACCAATCCTTCCCTCGATAGATTCATTTGGGTCCCAAACAATCCTCGGCCAATCCTAGCCCCAATAGATTCTCCTGGATCCCAATGCCACCTAAGTCCTTGGACCTATGGGTTATGGTACCATCTTAGCCCTCCATCACTGTTCGTGCCAAAGGGCCCAAGCTGCAATATGCCCTTGGCTGTGAGTGTCCTCCTAGGAATCAACCCATCAATAGAGTACCACTCATAATTTCTTGCCAATCCACGCCTTGAGAAGGTTGAATACCTGCAAATCTACTATGTTGATGCTGCTCGACGCTCAACTCATGCTGCTCCACTCAGTCATCCAACATGATGCATTTGGAGAACTCTGCCCTGCACTCCCCAATGTATCGGGGGGGTTGGTAGTGTTCCAAGCCTTATCTATGTACTCCTGTAGAGGGCTGCTTTGGAACTCCCAACTGCACTCCTCTTGTTGCCTTGTGAGGGACTTGAGTCGTTCCTCAACACTAGACAGTTGGGTCGTTGATTCGGCACATACCCCTATGAGCTCCTCAATTTTTCTATTCTCTTGTAAGACAATGTCTCGGATTGTCCAGACTCTCTACTTCAACATCATAAGATCTATTTTGAATTGCATGATCTTTTCCCGAAAGTCCTCTACTGGCAATTCTTGTGCCCTGTTGAATGTCTCTGTATCTGTCTACACTCGATGCCCCTTGACCACAACTTCAATTTGAACCTTTGACTAACACTCTAGAAACGACTCATCCTGCATACTATATTTGTCATGCTGTCCTACATGATCATGCTCATCATGTCGATTTATTATTACTGGCTCCTCATTTGATTCTTCTTGAGTGTCTTCTTCATGGCCTTCTCCACATGTGGGGATAAGTTGTCCACCCTCTCTGATTGTCAAACATGCATGTGTTGGTGGACTGTTATCTATACTTGATTGTCCATACTCTTTATGGAAATTCTCTTGGATATCTATAGACTCAACTACCTCATCATCAGGAGGAATTCCCTTTTCTCCATGTACTTTGTCAAGTTGACTGATTATCATCGGTTTGTCCTGCAAGTTTCTCTGAAAAACATGGTGTTGTTGCTCACCATTTGTACTTGACTGCGTGGATCCTTCATAAGTTCTCTTCTGAATTCCTTTGAACTTAACTGCGGATGAATCCCCATGATCTTCCCTTGGTTCCTCCTCATCACCTGGACATGAATGGTTAAGGGTCCAAGGTCCCTTGCAGATAAAGCATAGTCCTCTCCTCCTTAGTTCATTCTTGTTGCATATTTTGTTCTTGCTTCCTCCATCAATCCTTCTCAACTCCTTCCTAGTCAGCACCCTTCTGAGCAATTTTATGTTTTGCCTGACCAACTTCTCGACTAGAGCATAGGCAACTGGTGATCCTTGTGGTTCCTTCCTCCAAATGGTCAACAATTTGGATCTTAGTATCTTGTAGATGTCAGCATCGCCTTCTAAGAATAGTGACATAATCTTTTGCATGCTTGTTTTGACATGGTCTGAATGAGCTGATGTAATACTGGTGTAAGAGTTTTGGAGCAACTAAAATATCAACTCATCACATTCCAAATTCAGCATGAATGTGCCAAAGTTGAATCTGCCATGAGTTTTAAACTTCTGCACCACTTTTGAAAGGTAGTAAGCATGGTGTTATTCAACCCCTGAAGGGCTTCTACTATCAACTGCAATATATATGTCATGAGATCATTATTGTAGGGCAGTAGTGGCGATGTTAGAGCTATGACCCTGCGAAGACAAGAAGCAACTGTCAGCCTAACCTCTTCACAAGGATATTCCCAAAGTTTGGGTTGTATTAATGCAAGCATAGTGGCTGAGAGCCCAACTTAGTTTCTTCCATTCTCGCTGCCCCACCCCGGACAGACAAACGTCTAATTCCTCTAACTTACGAAGGTCTATGACTGTCATCATTTGTTGTAGCTCGGATCCAAGTGTGAAGAGCTTAGCCTCTCTCCCCTATCCTTCCTTCACTTCCCATGGGTGCTTCGATTGCAAAATGACGTGGACTCTTTTCGAGAATGGTTTGCTGCTTTGACCATCATTTTGGTCTAAGGAGGTATTGTTGCGTAAAGGACCATATCTTCTCACTAGTTCATCAAGAAGTTTATGGGTGTTTTCCAAGGTCCTTTCAAGATGACCCATCTTGTGAAAATTTGGATGCCCAAATTTCTACTGCAACGACTAATTATGTTTCTTTTATTTGTTAATGACTGAACAAAAATATTTACTGTTTCCTACAGTAAACACTGAAACTAATACACTGCAGTCTTCATCATTTAAATAAAATGCAAAAACAACAAACCGAACAAGAAAGAAATACAACACATCTACGCAGTTATTTTTGGACAAATGTCCCTGGAAAAACCCAGTGTGGGAAAGCCGGTGCAGCAGCTCTGAGGGTTTTATTATTATGCAGTAGTAATTTTTGAATACAACCTATGGATGCCCTCTTGGCTATCCAGTATAGAGAATATCACTGACAGAGAGATAAGTGAGATTACCTCACACTATCACTGGAAATCCTACTTGATCCAGCCATTGAATGGATTGCCCCTGGTTGTCTCTGCGCAGTCGTTGCGTCACAGCCTCTAGGGAAAGCGTCACCCCTTTTGCTGATCGATTTACTGCCTAAGAACTTCGATCTTCACCTCCTAGTCTCACACCCCGACTTCCGACTTCTGATCTCGATTCCCCAACAAATTTTCGGACTTCCTCAAGGCTCTGCATGGCCCTGCGTTAGCCTCTTCTGGCTCTGTGTTGCCTCTCCCGGATCTCTCTCTGCCTCCTCTATTGAGTATTCCTGGATCAAGAGAAATCTCCAACCGGAACTATCCCTGCCTCTCACTACAAAAGCTCACTTCGAATTTCTCGTAGTTACTTTGCTTAAGAAATTTGACCTTCTGAACTCTATTTGATGTGTTCTCTAAGTGCCCCTCTAGCCTCTTCTTTATATCTTTCTGTTGGACAACCAATGACCTAGATTAACTTCAAATCAATGGCTTAGATCATTTTGGCTTGATCCTCGTCTTCTTGTAGAAGTTTCACCCATAGTGAGATTAATACCCTTTAATTATTTTAATTTCTTAAGTTTAGACTTAGGGTCCCATTAAAAATAATTAATTATTTTAATAAAATTGTCTTTGGGTGGAATTTCCCAAAACAATTTCTGGGTATTGGAGAATGCATGTGTCTAAGCCTCCCTGCAAATTTTGAGACTAAGAGCACATCCAATGCTAGCAGAAATCAACACTCCCTCTTAGCGAGGAATGTGCTCTAGCAATGCAACCTATTGAAGCATTACTCTGTTATGTAACATCTTCTGCGCTGCTGATGTCTGACATCGTGTCCACCAACTATTGCGCAAATGCATATGTATTGCTGCTGACCCTGCCATTGTCAACACTGCATCTGTACTGCAACTCCCTCCCAATTTTGCATTCGTGCTACTACTGGCGTTGCCACTGCCAATACTGCATCTACACTGCAACCTTCTCCAATTGTTGCTGCTACTACATCAGCAACGGAAAAGCATCCCAAATGACTGAACTGGTGTTCAGTATGATGCATCTCGTTGCTGGAGTTTGACTGCTGCTAGTCTCTATGCTAACCCTCTAAAGCCTTTGCGCTATTGCTGACCTCTGCTCTGTGCTAGCTGCACTGCTATCAACTCTAGCTCTGCGCTGCTCAGTCTCTGGTGCTTCTAGCCATTGCAACTGTCACTCCAACACTCCTCTTCATCAACTAACCCGGTCCATCCCGCTACAATTGATTTGGGCTCCCATAGCAAGGAATTGATTCGAGAGGTGGGCGCCTCAAGGATCCTACCCAACTGCAGTCCTTCCGAACTACAGTTCTAGATCTCTCCATATCCCTCCTGGAGTTGCCTGGGCTGTCATGGAAAACTCCTCCTCCTCGATCTTTGCGACTACAACCTTCAGATCATGCTTCTCATCTTTGTCTTTCTTCTTGAGAGGACACTGTGTTGCATAGTGACTGAATTCACCACACTTGAAGCATTTGATCTTCGAAACATCTATCTTCTTCTTCCGTTGCTCCTACTGCCCCTTGGATACAAAGGCTGCATTCTCTTCCTCCTCGGGCTTTGACCCACTCATGCTGCTCCCGTCAAGTTTACACTTGAGCCTTGACCAAGTCTCTCCTCAGCTCCTCTTGCTTAAGAGCTGCCCACATTCCATCCCAGTCTGGCAAAGTCGCCTTGCCCAGGATGCTCTGGACAGAAACTTGCCACTCCTTAGAAACTGGATTTAGGGCCAGTCTTACCATCTCGGAACCTTGAGGTGTTGATCCATAGCTGCTAGCTCGTCTCCAATCTGTTGAAGCTTCGTAAGGAACAAATCAATGTGTTCTCCCTTCTGCATCTGCATAGATCTCATATTTTGCTCCAAGTACATCTTCTGCTGCTCAGAAGATCCTTGATATATCGTCGACAAAGCATCCCACATCTCCTTGGCAGTGTCTCTGCTAGCGATGTGATAGACTATATGATCCTTCACTCCATCGAGGATTATTCTCTTGGTCTTTGCCATTTCTCCCTTGTACTTTTTGAGTGGATCTGGATCCACGAGCTCAGCTACCACGTTGTCGACGTAGATCTTTAGAAAATGCTCATCTAGAAGGCATGACACCTTTTCCTTCTAGATCACATAGTTGGATGCACCATCCAACCTATCCCAATCTCTCAATCCACTGGCTGCCATCTCTGCCAAATGAAAGTGTTGAATGTCCTCCTCTCTCTTGTTGCTGCTCAGCAAATGAGAATTCGAATTCCATGGCTAGGAATTCTCAAAGGAAGAAATTCTCTCAAGTGTCTCTCTTCTTCCTTCTAATGTCTTTTTGCCTAGCAACTGCCTGCAGAAAACTGTGTCACACCAGGAACCCCTCTTCGCTAAAGCTTTTGCTGCGTTGCTCCCTCTATCACTAACAAATTTCGATCTGATAATCCTACCTCTCTGTCGACTCACTCAGAGAGAGATTCACGACGAAAATCTAGCCCTCCTGGCCTGAAATGCGCTATCCATATGGGGATTCGAATTGCAACCTCTACAGGAATTTCGAACTCCCTTCCTCCTTCAGCGTTGGGCTCTGCTGGCACTACTCTCTTGTTTCACCTGCAACTTTGATACCATGTGAAAGTTTAGATGCCCAAATTTCTACTACAACAACTAATTATGTTTCTTCTATTTGTTAATTTCTTAACAAAATTATTTATTGTTTCCTATAGTAAACACCAAAACTAATACACTACAATCTTCACCATTTAAATAAAATGCGAAAACAAGAAACTGAACAAGAAAGAAATACAACACATCTACACAATTATTTTTGGACAAATGTCCTCAGAAAAACCCAGTGTGGGAACATCGGTGCAACAGCTCTGAGGGTTTTATTATTATGCAGTAGTAATTTCTGAATACAATCTCGGGATGCCCTCTTGGCTATCCATTATAGAGAATAACACTGACAGAGAGATAAGTGTGATTACCTCACACTATCATTGGAAATCCTGGCTGATCCAGCCACTGAATGGACTTGGCCCTGATTGCCTCTGTGCAGTCACTGCTTCAGCCCAACATCACATCCTCTAGGGACAGCGTCACCCCTTCTGCTGATTGATTTGCTGCCCAAGAACTTCAATCTTCACCTCTCAGTCTTACACCTCGGCTTTCGACTTCTGATCTCGATTCCCCACTAAATTTTCGGACTTCCTCAAGGCTCTGTGTTGCCTCTGCGTGGCCTTGCGTTAGCCTGTTTTGACTCTACGTTGCCTCTCTTGGATCTTTCTCTGCCTCCTCTATTGAGTATTCTCGGATCAGGAGAAATCTCCAACCGAAACTATCACTACCCCTCACTGCAAAAGCTCACTTCGAATTTCTCACTGGCAGCTGCTCTGCTTCAGAAATTCAATCTTCTGAACTCTATTTGATGTGTTCTCCAAGTGCCCCTCAAGCCTCTTCTTTATATCTTACTGTCAGACAACCAACGACCCATATTAACTTATAGTCAATGGCTTAGATCGTTTTGGCTTGATCCTTGTCTTCTTCTAGAAGTTCCATCCACAGTTAGATTAAACGCTTTAATTATTTTAATTTCCTAAATTTAGATTCAGGGTCCCATTAAAAATAATTAATTATTTTAAGAAAACTGTCTCCGGGTGGAATTTTCCAAAACAATTTCTGGGTATTGGATAATGCATGTGTCTAAACCTCCTTGCAAACTTTGAGACTTAGAACACATTTGATGCTACTAGAAATCAACACTCCCCCTTAGCGAGGAATGTGCTCTAGCAATGCAACCTGCTAAAGCATTACTTTGTTCTGTAACATCTCCTTCTATGCTGCTGATGTTTGACATACGGTCCACCAACTACTATGCAAATATGGCATCTATACTGTTGCTGATCTTGCCACTATCAACACTACATCCATACTGCAACTCCCTCTCAATTCCGCATCTGTGCTGCTGCTTGCACTGCCACTGCCAATACTGCATCTACACTGTAACCTTCTCCAACTGCTCCTGCTACTGCATCAACAATGGAAAAGCATCCCAAATTACTGAATTGGTGTTCAGTATGATGCATCTCGTTGCTGGAGTCTGATTGTTGCTAGTCTTTATGCTGACCCTCTGAAGCCTCTGCATTGCTGCTGACCTTTGCTTTGTGCCAACTGCACCAGTGTCAACTCTATCTTTGTGCTGCTCAGTCTTTGGCACTTCTAGCGACTGCAACTGTCACTCTGACACTCCTCTGCATCAAATGACCTGGTCCATCCTGCTACTATTGATCTAGGCTCCTGTAGCAAGGAATTGATCCGAGAGGTGGGCTCCTCAAGGATCCTGCCCAATTGCAGTCCTTTCAAACTACAGTTCTAGATCTCACCACCTCCCTCCGGGAGATGCCTGAGTTGTCATGGCGAACTCCTCCTCGATCTTCGCGGCTGCAACCTTCGGATCATGATTCTCATCTTTGTCCTTCTTCTTGAGAGGACACTGTGTTGCGTAGTGACAAAATTCACCACACCTGAAGCATTTGATCTTCGAAATATCTTTCTTCTTCTTCCACTGCTCTTGCTACCCCTTGGATGCGAGGGCTGCATTCTGTTCCTCTTCCTTGGGCTTCGACCCACTTATGTTGCTTCCGTCAATTTTACACTTGACCAAGTCTCTACTCAGCTCCTCTTGCTTAAGAGTTGCCCACATTCCATCCCAGTCTAGCAAAGTCGCCCTGTCCAGGATGCTCTGGACAAAAACTTGCCACTCCTCAAAAACTGAATTTAGGGCCAGTCTTACCATCTCGGATCCTTCTGTTGACCCCACAACTGCCAGCTTGTCTCGGGTCTCCTAAAGCTTAGTAAGGAATGGATCAATGCATTCCCCCTTCTGCATCTATATAGATCTCATCTTTTGCTCCAAGTACATCTTCTGTTGTTTAGAAGATCCCTTATATAGCATCGACAAAGCATCACACATCTCTTTGGCAGTGTCTTCGCTAGCGATGTGACAGACTATATGATCCTTTACTCTGTTGAGGATCATTCTCTTGGTCTTCGCCATTTCTCCCATGTACTTCTTGAGCAGATTTGGATTCACGGGCTTAGCCACCATACTGTTGATGTAGATCTTGAGAAAATGCTCATCCAGAAGGCACGACATCCTTGCCTTCCAGATCACATAGTTGGATGCACCATCCAACCTATCCTGTTCTCTCAATTCACTGTCTGCCATCTCTGTCAAACGAAAGTATTGAATGTCCTCCTCTCTCCTGCTGCTGCTCAGCAAATGAGAATTCGAATTCCCTAGCTAGGAACTCTCTGAGGAAGAAATTCCCTCAAGTGTCTCTCTTCTTCCTTCTGACGTCTTTTTGCCCAGCAACTGCCTACAGAAAACTGCGTCACACCAGGAACCCCTCTTCGTTGAAGCTTTTGCTATGCTACTCCCTCTGCCGCTAACAAATTTCGATCTGGAAATCCTACCTCTCTGTCGACTCACTCAGAGAGAGATTCACCATGAAAATTTAGCCCTCCTAGCCTGAACTGCGCAATCCCTTTGACGATTCGAATTGTTTCCTCTGCAAGAATTTTGAACTCCCTTCCTCCTTCAGCGCTGGGCTTTTCCAACACTGCTCTCTTGTTTCATCTGCAACTTTGATACCATGTGAAAATTTTGATGCCCAAATTTCTACTACAGCAACTGATTATGTTTCTTCTATTTGTTAATTACTGAACAAAATTATTTATTGTTTCCTACAGTAAACACTGAAACTAATACACTACAGTCTTCACCATTTAAATAAAATGCGGAAACAAGAAACTGAACAAGAAAGAAATACAACACATCTACACAGTTATTTTTGGACAAATGTCCCCGAGAAAACCCAGTGTGGGAAAACTGGTGCAGCAACTCTGAGGGTTTTATTATTATGCAGTAGTAATTTCTAAATACAACCTATGGATGCCCTCTTGGCTATCCAGTACAGAGAATATCATTGACAGAGAGATAAGTGAGATTACCTCACTATCACTGGAAATCCTAGCTGATACAGCCACTGAATGGACTGCCTTTGGCTGCCTCTATGCAGTCAGTACATTAGCCCAATGTCGCAGCCTCGCATCACCCTTTCTGTTGATCGATTTGCTGCCCAGGAACTTCGATCTTCATCTCCCGATCTCACACCCCTGCTTTCGGCATTTGATCTCGATTCCTCAGCAAATTTTCAGACTTCCTCAAGGCTCTGCGCTACCTCTGCATGGTCGTGCGTCAGCCTCTTCTGGCTCTGCATTGCCTCTCCCAGATCTCTCTCTGCCTCCTTTGTTGAGTATTCCCGGCTCAGGAGAAATCTCCAACCAAAACTATCCCTGCCCCTCACTGCCAAAGCTCACTTCGAATTTCTCACTGGCAGTTGCTCTGCTTCAGAAATTCAATCTTCTGAACTCTATTCAATGTGTTCTCCAAGTGCCCCTCAAGCCTCTTCTTTATATCTTTCTGTTGGACAACCAATTGCCGAGATTAACTTCTAATCAATGGCTTAGATCATTTTGGCTTGATCCTCGTCTTCTTCTAGAAGTTTCACTAACTGTTAGATTAATACCCTTTATTTATTTATTTTAATTTCCTAAGTTTAGACTTAGGGTCCCATTAAAAATAATTAATTATTTTAATAAAACTATCTCCGGGTGAAATTTCCCAAAATGATTTATGGGTATTGGAGAATGCATGTGTCTAACCCTCTCGACAAATTTTGAGACTTAGAGCACATCCGATGCTACCGGAAATCAACACTTCTCCCATACCAAAGTAGGAATATACTAATATTTCGAATTTTCAACAAATTTGAGCCAAACACCAAAAAATTTGCAACTACTCCTAATCCAATCACCAAAAAGAAATTAAACACTCCTCTTTTTATTTTATTTTTATTTTTTTAATAATCAAATCCCTTTTTAAAACCTTATATCTCCCAAATACAAAATCTCCCAAAACTATTAAACCTAAACTCCCAACTACAACCAATACATAGAGGATATATTGATCAACCCATCTATGATTGTTGGTCAACGATTTCTGCAAACAGGACCTGCCAACGACCCAATCCCCCTGTTACTCACCTTTCGTTGCTAATCCTATCTATCTTCACAACTGGAATGAACGCATCAGCAACAACTGTAAAAGAACACTTGGTTCACATATCGAATTGTTGTTGAGCAAATTAGAATTGTGAAGTTGAGTCCATCAAAATAGAGTTATGCAATCCAGATTCTACATTCTGTTAGCGCGTGATGTATATTTGTAATTAGAGGACGACATTTAATCTGTCAATGCACTCGTTCGTAGACAAGATGTGAAGGCCACAAA
The DNA here is from genome assembly GCA_000404065.3 of Pinus taeda. Classification (NCBI taxonomy): domain Eukaryota; kingdom Viridiplantae; phylum Streptophyta; class Pinopsida; order Pinales; family Pinaceae; genus Pinus; species Pinus taeda. The sequence continues at coordinate 53,516 of APFE030507816.1, read as the reverse complement.
AATATTTTACATACTCACTATCCACTAAGCTTACGTTGTGCCAGTTGCAGTCATTGTAGCCTTTTCATATTCCAGTTGTCACGATTAATGTGTCACGGACTCGTTGGGTTGGATAAACACCCAATTCCTTTACACTAGTACACTATGTTTTAAACTTCTGTGCGTAAATCTATGGCTAAAGAGGCTTGTTCTCTGCACAAATGCATGCTCACTCCATAAAATATTTGCATCAATGAGAGAAGACGAATTTACTGTTTTTGCAGCCTTGGCTCTCTACAAGCTGCTGGTGGCAGGTCCCGCCATTATTTCCAGTGCTACTTAGTTAGATGCTCAGCGGGTGACTCTGTCGCAGAGTAGTCAATTATTTCTCGGCCCTACCTTGGTGGTCCACGATCACCTTGCCCCACCGACTCTGATTTTGGTGCTTCTGTTCAGCGTAATGGCGCCCCCTCTATTGGTGATGTCGCTGACGAATAAGGTGGCAATCTGGATGGTTTTGTGGCGATGACCGACTTCACTCCCTAAATCGATCACCAATCCACGTTCACAGCTCCCGGTTGTTACCCGAATGGCCCACTCAGTCACTGTGCCTGTAAGACCCGTTCCAACACTCACGGTGTCAACCCTCACAATCCACCGATGCGCTCCAAATATTGGCCTTTACATCCACAACACGATATCAACAATGTGGTCTCCCTCACAAGAATGATTGTGCCCGGAATGAACCTTGGAGACTGTCGATTGAAAAACTCTTGATGTCGTTTTGATTCCACCTTGCCGTTGTGTCCAAAAAACTTCGGCTCACGACCCTTGGACAACCTCCTCCTACGGTGCTTGTAGATTTTTGGTCTTTAACAGGAACTAGATCCGTGTCTGGCGCCCCATCATAATCAAGATCGGCCCGTCTGTGGACTTGGTTGTTCGGCCCTTCCAACAGGTGAGTTGTTTGCAATCTCCGCCCTCCAATGAGACTATGTCCCAATGTGATTATGATGGTCTTCATCTAGACGAACTGTTATGAATCCTACAAAAACCTCAAAAAAATCAATGCCCTCAACCCAAAAATTGATAGATGTAAAAGTCCAGAAAAATGTGCTTTTATCCTCTTCGCTGGATCGACTGATGCACAAGGCTTCTTTTGGTCCTCCGCTGCTACCGTTATCTCGTCCTTCCAAGATCTTGCGTGATGATCTCTTGGACTGACAACTCTACAAGCTGAATGGCTTCTCGGCCAACCAACGAATACATTATGGCCTCAATAACTTAAATGAACAAAACTCCTACAATAGAGTCAGATCTAATCTTGAAACCTTTCACCTCAAACACCTCCACTAATATAGATCTGGTCTTGGCTATAGGAAAACTGGAAAATAAGAACCCAACTAAGGTGATATTAAATATAACTGAAGATGGAAGATGCTGGCTAGGGTGAGAAGAAATCTCACCAAAGATCCCTGCATAAAGCCCTCAGGCTGGCAGGATGCACAACTTTGATACCAATGTAATATCCCGAATAGTGAAATAATCAACCGATTTGGTACATCTAGGCGTTCTAGTTAAAAATAATTGCAATCAAAACACTGAACACAACAGGATTTGGAAATGCAACCATTATTTATATTAATAACTGAAGAAAATGGTACATGCCCATACAATAAATTTCAAGCCCCTGTAATGGCATGCACGGCTGCTTATCAAAGAGAAGACAAATGCAGTGAAGCATAATCGTGGACCTTGGATGGATCCACCAGAAAAAATGACACCCACGGGGTTTTCGTCCCTGGGATCAAATTTCGCAAGAAAGGCACAACAAGATAGATAAACTTGAATGATCTAAATGCTTAGCTTCTATCCCCTTTTATAGGCTTGATGGACTCTTTGAAGACCCATTTTATTATTTTCCCTCGAAAATCGAAGGCACATACCATGGGCTGATACCATGGACAGATTCCATCCATTTTGACCAGATCAAGAAAGGGAATATTACAGTATGGCACAGCAGTGATGCAGATCCACACAGCAGCAACTTGCATTAGCAGAGCTCATCTCAGTTTCTGTGCAGCAGCCACGACAGAGAGATGACACTGCACTAGCAGTAGCTGGCACTAGCAAGAAGGCACAATTATGTAGGCTAGAATAAAGGTCACATACATGCATGTGCAACTCTTGGCATCTTTTATTCTTAGAAAGTAGTTCTTGTCTTAGGTTTTCCAGAATTAGAATATGTATTTTTCTTGAGTTAGCATTTCCAGAATTAGCCCAGCACATTATTTAGGATAGGGTGCAGACCCCTCGGAAGGTACTTTTGCATTCACATATGCTTCTCTTCTTGAGAGTGATCTAATCTAGGAAAGTATGTATGCAGATCTAGGTGCTTTTCCCAAGGCTATATTTAGGGCTGGTTTAGTTTATTTTTAGCATTTAACACAGCCACTCATCTATAAAGAAGACAGTGTGGGTGAGATTCATATTCAGTGAGTGAGTGTGTTTTAGAAGTTGAGGGAGTAGCATTTTATTTCCTATTTTTCAATTCCTAAAACAGATTTGATTTTGCATGCTGCAGATTTTATCTAGCTTCTGTTGTTTTTATTTTCAGCATTATGTGTATTTTTTCAGAAGTTGCTGTTTTGAAAAGAATTTCCGTGTTCTAAGCTCCCTAGGTTTAGGTCTTTTTTTTATGAGTGCAGAATCTGATTACCATGTAATGAATGGGTGCCAAGCATGTTCGTTGAAATCTTCCAGGATTTTGTATCAGTTCACTGTGAGGGGGAGCTTTTGAAGGGTTTCAGCAGGTGCAATGCCAAAGTATCTTCAGTGATTAATGAGATCTAGACCTTTGATAGGTTGTAGGGTGTGATTCTCTAAGTTTTCTAGTGATTGGAGTGTTGTTGTATGCCTAAGAAAGGTGATCTGCATCTGTTATAGGGGTCACTAGTCTGATTATTTTCAGACTGATTGTTTTGTATACTTGTGTTCTAGGAGTTGTGGGAATGGCTACTCTCTGTCTCAGAGAGTGTGACTAGTTAGGAGGCACTTCTGACTTTGCACTTGGGAATCATAAACTATAGATTCTATTGGAGGAGGTTTATTCATGCGGTTTTGTTCAAGTGGCCATGATACAGCAAAATTTATAACCTAATCCAAAGCCTCACTAAGTAACCTGAACAATATGAAACAATGGGAGCGTCACCATTGTCACCTTAGCAATTACTACCCTCGTTTTAGTGATGGACACAATCCAACACAGGGGAGGCTTCCCTAGTAGATCTTAGGGATCAGATAACCCAATAGAGTTAAGCTAACTACGACTGGTAACCCCTCCTAGCAAGGGTATTCACATGCACTTTGATCAGCACGGCAGTTTGATGGCATCTTGATTTTTTGGTGTTTTCATGTTTTTTGAGGTAGACCACGTCTCCCAAGGCAATGGTCATGCTTCATAGAGCATCTTTGGACTTGTGCACACATGAACCCCTACTTGGCATGCCGCATGGAAGAAGATCAAGCACTCTCTCCATATGTCCTTTTATGAGCTGATTATCATTTGTTTACAGGGCTGACCTGCACGTGGGAGTACTTTGGCAGCCACAGGAATATATTTGCAGTGTGTAATGTCTTGGAAGGAGTCAAGTGACGATCTCTAGGAGAATCTACACGTTTCTTGGGGCATTTGGAGGTTAGCATGGCATCTTGGAACATCCTTCTTCTTACTTGGAGGAGACCTCTTTCTGGGGTTTATTTCATCTCACTCATTGTACATGTGGCTTGACCACTTTTATTTTATTGTTGTGATAGTTAGTTATGATTTTGATTTTCATAGCCTAAAATTAAGGAATCACATGAGAAATTATTATTTTATTGTAAAGGAAGAGATGCATCATTTATATAAAGAGATGCATTTCCTCATTTGAACTCATGGTTGGATACTTGTGAGCTCTCTCTTTTTGGAGCCTAATGGACATATCTTTTTTGGAGCATTTATGGTGTTAAGGGTTCCTTCTTTGTGGTGAATGTTTTCAATTCTTGAAGGTTTTCCTACTTGGTTTTATTTGGTGCATGAATCTTAATGGTGAAATTTCTCAAGTCTTCTACAAGCTTTTCAAATCAATCCATTGAGAAGCAATGTTTTACTGCATGGAAGGAAGAAGTTTAGAGTGTTTCCTCATTCTTCCTTTGTTGATTTGGTGAGTACTTGATATCATTCTTTGCTTTTCCTTATGGTTCCCTAGCTGAAGTATTAGGAAACATTATCAAGTCATAATTGATTTGTAGAGTGAAGGTTGTCTTACATTAAAGCCCCTTCTTGTAGAGCTTGAAGTTCAATGTTGATCTATTTAGACGAGGGGTTCCTTGGTCTCCTGTAACCTAATCCCTCACTCTAATCTTTGAAAGAAATAAGCCAACTCCTTGGAGACTATTCTTCTTGACCTCATTTTCCATTTCAATTCACCTTGACTCCATTCCCTGAGTTGGATTTGACACTGGTCTTAAGTCCTTCCATCACCTATTATAGAAAACCCTAAAAAACTTCAAACCTAGTTTTACTAAGGCTACTCTCAACTTTACCTTGTGCTTCATAGCTTTGTCTTAGAAATCCTCATAGGGAATACTCCCCCTTGAGTTGGAGAGCCAACCTAAAGCAATAAAGGACATGTTGCCAAGGTGAAAGTAGTGATGTTCTTAGAGGTTGCCCTTGGATTGTACCTTGAGGATTAGGGATTTTTATCATCATGTACGATTTGGGTGGTAACACTGCCTAAGGGTTCTACGATGATCAACTACCAATGAGTGTTGTTAATCAATTAAGGTTTATGGTGGATTTATGAGTAATTTCTAGATTTGAGTTCAAAGGGTTCTATGGTTCTTCTAGAGAGTTAGATCAACCAACAGAGGCTCAAAATAGGTTCCCAAACATACACAATCAAGAAATTACACTTGGTTGTAAAAAACTAGCATAAAAAAATAGAAATTCTAGCAATAGAATAATTTATAACAACAACAAATTTAGCCCTAGAAACTATGATAATAAAGTGAAAATTTAGAGCTAAGAATAATCGTAAACAAGAGAATAAATTATTGTGAAAATTTCTGAATCTACATATTAAAAATCCTACTGCAATCACTGGTTTATCATCTCCTACTTGTTTTTATATTCAACAAGTTATTTAATTATTAAACAACGATGAAAACACTATTGAAGACTACACATACATACAAATCATGCACTGAAAATAGAATGAGACAAATACACAAGGGACACCGTTATTTTTAGACAAACGTCCCCGGAAAAGCCCAATGCGGGGAAACCAGTGCAACAACTCTAAGGGTTTTCTATTATTAAGCAGTAGTTCTGAATACAACTCTGGATGCCCCCTCAGCAATCTAGTTACAGAGATAAAAATATATTGGTTGAAACCTAAGTGAGATTACCTCACTTCACCCGACAAATCTCTCTGGTCTGGCAACTGGATTGATTGTCCCGAGCTACAACTGCGCTGCCGCTTTGCAGTAGCTGCGTGGAGTACACTGGGACATTGCGCTACCTCCTCTACCTCCTAGAGCTCTGACGTCAGCCTTCTTGGCTGATCCTGTTGCTCCCCGGCTAAATTCAGATTTCTGTTGGAGGGTGGCTCTACCCTAGCGCTGGAAGTGCGTGGGCCCTTCCTAGCCCTACGTCAGTCTCCTTGGGTTTGCATTGCCTGCTCTGGCGTCTCTCTGCCTCTCTTTGCTATGTATTCGAGGTCCTAGAGAAGATCCTCCAACCTCAACTATCCCCGCCCCTCTATTGCCACAGATCACTTATTCGATTTTCTCAGCAAACCTCGCCCCAGGAAATTCGAACTGAATGATCTCTCAAGTGTATCTCCCATTGACCCTCAAGCCTCCTCTTATACTTTTCCTGTTGATGAATCAACGATCGAGATTAAGTCCCTAATCAACGGCTAAGATTAAAACAGACTTGATCCTCGTCACTTAGAAGTTTCTCACCCATATTCTTATTAATACCCATTAATTATTTTAATAACTCCTCATCCGAGTGGAATTTCTTCAAACGATTTCTGAGTCTTGGAGATCTCATGTGTTCTAGCCCCTCCACAAAATTTCAGAGTTAGAGCACATCTGATGCTACCCAAAATCAACAATTATAACAATTTTCTATGGTTCAAAATGCATCTAACAACACTTAAACCCTAGATGTTAGCCCTAATTTAGGGCTGGAAAGTACACATGAAATGATATACTTTTCCAATATGTTCCAAACAAACCTTTACCCTAGGACAATAACATCCAAGACAATAAATGTTGAAAATCTATAATTTTACCATAATAAAACCCTAATTTACCCTCAAACAATAAATAAATTATTTTATGAGTATAATTGATTGTTACAAGAGAGAGAATTCGTGCCTTTCTTAATCCAAAGATAATGGAGTCTAGGAACAAACAAATTGAAGAATTTGGAGTCGATATAGGACTCAAAAGACTAGGGTAAGTCCACTTATCGATAGGGTTTTGAATCAAGGCTCTCAACTTCCAAAGATGAATTAAGGGAAGGAGATCACTTGCTACTTCCTCAAAGACTTGAAAGAAGGGTTTGTTTAACAAGGATAATGAAACAAATACTATGCCCACTTGCTCAATATTTAATTACATTCATCCAATAAAACACCAACCAAGATAAAAGAAATCCACTTACTAGATTTAGCATGCATTCATCCAAGCTTCACCTTAATCATCCATAAAAAGAGATCAAATCCACATCAACAAAGTCCCCAAGAAAGTCGCTCAACTATTGCTCCATAGCAAACTAGAGTACAAGAGAATAACCCAAGAGAAGTAAGTCTCTCCAAGTGCACAATGACTCAAATGAGGCTAGCGCTCCCCTATTTATATTGGGGTAACCAAGTGTTTAGCTCAAATTAGGCCTAAAAGCCCCTAAAATATAAAATCCATAATAATATAGGATAGATAATATAAGATAATTTTATTAATGTTCAACAAATGACCAAAAAGGTAGGTCAATGGGACCAAAGAGTACGACTAGTATGAAAACAATGTGGGAGTGCCAACATAAACTACTAGAAAATGGCAAAAAATAATACAAGGAAAGAAACCTATATATGTATATAATTGTGATGAAGGTATGGTGATGTAAAACGCTAACTAAGTTTGTCCAAGAGTAGAAAGGTGGACAACCCCACAAAAGAACCTGTTAAGGGAGAGAGAGTGAGAGAGGAAGATCAAACAATGGGGCCAATGATGTCAAGGTCTCATGAGTCTGATGGATGAGGGAAAATTAGGCATTGGCTTGCTGTCATAGTCTTTTGGAACTGTCGAGGAGCTTGGTTGCCTACTCCTCACAACCAAGGTTGAAAGAATGAAATTCCTAGTAGATCTCTAGTTGCTCCTTAGGACTTATGAGGTTGTTTGATAGGCATATTGTGCTCTACTCTAGATACGTCTAGAGTTTATCTCTCAAATGCTTTGAAAATGTGTGGTCTAATGTACACTTCAACATCCTTCAATCATTATGAATAATATCAGGTGGTCTCCTAGACGGGTAGGTTGAGGAGAGACACAAGGTCTCACCCAATGTTGCATGAAGTGGGGACGTTTTTTGGAAGCAGGGACGAAACGGGGACGTTTTTTGGAAGAGGGGACGTGAAAGCATCATTTTCCAAAAATCTAGGAAGCGAAGCGTCTTGGAAGTGTCTACTATATATATATATATATATTTATATTTTTTTTTGCATTTATATTCAAAACAAACATCCCAAATACCAAATTAGTTGTAGAAGACATGAAAACATGCATTTTTTTACATAAATCAAGATAGATATGGCATCCATGATTCCATTGTACATCAATGATTAATTATTCGAGCATCAACCATCTATATTCTAGCAATTACAGACATACATCAATTTTTTAAGCATATTATAAAACATAAAACATTTAAGCATATTATAAAACATAAAACATGGAGCATATTATCTTGCAAGTGAGCAATTGTCAACATTTGTCATGTCCAAAATTAAAATAATAATGTTTACAAAATAGGTCACTTGGTCACCGCCAAGACAAAAAGGTTCAAATTCACAACAAGCCTAAGTTTAATGATTAATCTATGACAAAAGTAGTAAATTGTGAATATATCTACTAATCTCTCTTCCTTCCACCACGAAGAGAACGTGGCGGTGGGCCTCCACGTGGTGGCAATGAAGAAGATGGTGCCTGTGGAAGTTGTGGCACTGAAACTGATGAAGACGAACCCCCTACTATTGGTGTTGAACCATGGAACCTAGGAACCAAGGGACCAGATGGGGGTGGCATCTTAACTCGATCATCATCATCCTGGAATAGCTCAAAAAATTCATACCAAAAAAACCACTAGTTAACAAAAAAAATTAAAAACGGGAATTAGAGAAATGCTTTATAAGAAAAATTCATACCACAATGGACATACCTGGATAAAAGCATCCTCTAATTGCTCTAATCGCAACACTCCATCCTCCAAATTGGGCTCCTCTGGATTCCTGTCCCAAACCTTAAGGTATTTATTAGTCTTTGCATCATCATAGTAATGGGACAACAATTGCAGGTTGTAATGAACATAAATCAAGCTCTCTGCTCGGTCTAAACTCGACCTGTTCCTTTTAACACTGTGGATGAAGGAATAAGAGCTCCAACACCTCTCTGCAGAAGAATTGTTTACCACCTTTGATAGCACCCGCAATGCCAAAGTCTGTAGAAGTGGAGTAGCACCTCCATGCATGTTCCACCACTCAAGAGTAGAAAAAGTTTCTCAATCTCTAATTACATGCATGCTCCCAAATGGACTAGTGCTAAGCGTATAGTTTCTCAATTGTCTCCGTACCATGGAAGCCTCCTCATCAGGGACTAATTTACTCAATGCAATCATATATTTTTTGTGAACCTCTTGATCTTGGTATGGTTTTCTCCTGCTCCCCCCCATGTGCTGGTGTTGAAAGCCATGATGGATGATAGTATTTAGGTGTTAAAACATATGCTAATGCATGCAATGGAACATTTAGCATTTCCCATTTGTTTTCCACCTCTGCACGAATATAATTGTATAAGGTGATATCTCTAGGCTCAATAATGTCTTTAATCTGCCCCTAAGTTGCAGGAAACGCCGACACGTTTCAGAAAATGGGTACATTTAGAAACGTCACTTCCCAAAAATGGAAATGTCGACTGAAACGTGATATATATATATATATATAAAGTTATAAATAAGTGAATAAGACATTATCTTGCAAGTAAAAAGGGAATAAGACCCATAGATGACAATTTAGAAGGAAAAACAAGTCTATATTAATTCTCATAGATGATTATATGATGGTCGAGTTTCGGTTGAGTTTCAGCTGAGTTTCGGGTACAGGTACAGCCCGAAACGCCGAGTACCTAGAAGTTTCGTGCAACATAGGTCTGAAACATGCTATCCATTTTCTCATACACCTCCCCAATTATTGGTCGATCTGAATCTCCAAACTTGATCATGTAATAAATTGGTTTGGTGAATTGCAAAACATATTTAACCTGTGACCAAAAGTACATGTCAAGAATAGTGTCCTTGGCTACATTAGCACCATCTCTATCAGTGTTAATTTCCTCCCATGATTCAGCGCACACGATATTAGTTAAAGCTTGTCTCACCTTCACTAGCCACCTAAAGGTGAGGTAATAACAGGGAAATCTTATTTTTGCAAGTTTAAGCAACTGCAACTTGGAGTAAGTGCCATAGAAGTGGTTTACACTTGTATGCCCTGTGATGAATTTAATGAGTTGCTTTCTTCCCTCTCCTATAAAGCTCATTAATCCACCCACATTCTTTATGCTTCACAATATCATGCATCAAAAGGTTCAATGTGTGAACCAGGCACCCAGACCAAAAGATATGTGGATGAGTACGCTCAATAACTTTTCCTGCTGTCTTACAATTTTCTGCATTATTTGTGATCACTTGAACCACATTATTCAGACCAACATCTCTGATTGATTGCAATAGGAGATCTGCAATGTTTTGGGAAGATGCACTAATGGAGGAGTCGTGATATGTAATAAATACAGGACCACTAGCAGAAACACCAAGAAAATTTATCAGATGTTGGTTTCTAATATTTGTCCACCCATCTGATACTATGGATACCCCACAATCTACCCACTCATTTGTAAAACGTGTCAAAGCTCTTTGAACCTTTGCTTTTTCTCTTTCTAATAACATTGTTCTAGCTTTCTCATAGTTGGGGGACTTGTATCCTTTTGGGGCTTCATTGATGGCCTTTACCATTTCATGACAATAGGGAGAGTGAACCACATTGAATGGTACACTGCAAGAACAAAGAAATCGGAATATATTTCCATCCACATCATTCCTCCCAGCAACATTCGAGAAATCCCCTATTGTTCTTTTACCTCCAGGGCTTGCAGAAGTACCATGAGGAGATGAGCTACCAAATCTAGAGGTTGCACTTGATTCAGAATGAGTTTTTCGTTTCTTGCTTTTTTGTTGTGCAACCTCCTCTATTTGGATGTATTTTCTTCTTTGTTCAGCTGAAATGTTTGGGCAAATTTGTATCCCCACAACACCCTTTTTATCATCACTGTCCATCACCCCACAAAGATGCCTCCTCACATGGGTATATGAACCACTAAATGGTTTTCCTCCATGACAACCATGAGGGCACAAAAATTTGTAGCTTCCACCACCCTTTCCCCCTTCAAGTTTGGTCACATAGTTCCACAAGGGTGTTAATGCAATGTTCCCCTCTAGTGTTCCCTTTAGGTTCATCCCCTTTCTCTTCAAACCCTTCCTTTTCATCATACATTGGATCACTCATATGGGGACCACTATCCTCTTGTTCTTCTTCCCTTCTATTCCTACTCACCCTTGCCATTATTAAAATCAAAAGTGGAATGATACATAGAAGCAAAAAGAACACCATCTTGGAATATGGATATAGGTGCTGGACACCATGCAAATTAAATGAGCAAGTAGAAAGAATGGGAAAGAGTAGGAGAGGGAGGAGAAAAATACAAAAAACAATGTCAAAAAAATGAGGAAGTTTGGGGTTTGCACTTACCTCTTTAGCTCTTGTAGACAGAAGTCCTCCAAGCTCCTCCTCTTTCACTCCTCCAAGCTCTCCTCTCTTTCTCTTCTCTTCTCCAAGCTCTCATAAAATAAAAGTGAGCAAATGAGAGATGAAAGGGTCTTTAATCCCTTCACTCCTCACCTTAACCCAAGGTGAACCCACCCCCAACAAAGAAAAACAAAAAAAATGGGAAAAAAATGTGCCACTTTGTGGCCCACATGGTGAAAACGGCCGCTTGCCCGGCGAAGTGGTCACGATCCATATGGATCCAACCCGAAAACGCCGCGGATCGTATGACCGATCGGTTGTACAAAATGCGTTTTGTAAAAACCGAAACGTGGATCAGGCCGCACAGTTCCGAAATGGCAAGAACCGTATTTTTTAGCCTGATCTGCGTTTCGCTTTTTCCAAAACGTGTTTCGGGCTTTTGATCGGGGGGGGGGGACGTTTCCTGCAACACTGGGACAAACGTATATTTAAATTTTCCCGTATAAGTGTGGAGATAGCCTTGAGCAAAGGCCTACCAAATGGCATCCATATGACTCACCAAGATTTCAAGTCGACACAATGGTTAGATTTTGGAAATACTACTTTCAAGTGTTGGATCTGCGATCAGACAGGGCACTTGCAATATTCATGCACATGAGCAAAACAAAGAACAAAGAAGAGACCGCAAAAGCCAAAGGGTTAGCTTCCCCAGCCTTTGTGTTGCGAATTTTTCCTCTGCGCAGAGCCTATGCTGACCCTCTGGAGATTTCGGCCTTCCCTCCTTCGACTCTTCCAGGAAAAATATTGGCAAAAATATTGGGAGAATTTTCGGAGGCTAAAAATAGTTGTGGGGTGAGAGAAAATTCTCACAATATTTTTGCCAATATTTTCCTCATATTAGATTGCTAGTTGGGCATCTAAATTATTGTACTCAAAATTGTCGCTGAATATTAATAAAACCCTCATCTGTTGCATCGGTTTTCCCAAGTTGGGTTTTTCCGCGGAAAACTGTCCAAAAATAACTGTGTCAAAATTATTATGTGTGTGCTAGAATTTCTGAGTTTACAATTTTTTATTTTCTGCGGTATTTTTATGGTGAAAATTGCAGCTGTGATCTTATTCATTATTTGCCATAGCAAATAAACTGCATAATTAACTTTTGAGTAAGAAGAATAATTTCTAGTAGCTGCAATAGATAAAATTTCACATGGTATCAGAGCTTAAGTGATCAGCCTGGAAGATCAATAGCGAAGAGGAAAAATTCGCTGCTCAGAGGGAGCAACAGGCTGAATTTTTTTAGAGGCAACGCAGTCCATTGACAGGCAGGTCAAGTTGCTAGAGCAGCATTTTGATTTTCAATTGAAGGGAGGCAAGAAAATTGAATTCCCCAGATTAGTGATTCCAGCAGTTAGAGGGAGCAGTTGCAGCTCAGATTTTCGCTGAGCAGATTCCTGGTTGGACGTAGAGGGTTTTTGCTGCATGTTGCAGTAGCAGAATCCGCGGCGGGTGGAAAAGAGGAATAACACACTAATTTTTTTTAAGTATAGCCATGGATAGAAGTAATATTCAGGAGACTTCAGATTTGTCCTCCAAATTGGAAGACAAATTTGCTTCCTTAGCAGGATCAACTTCACAAGGAGTCTGGTATATAGACAATGGAGCATCAATTCACATTACAGGGGTTAGAGAATATTTATCTAGCTACAAAGAGGAACAGATGGACTTCCAGATTACTATGGGAAACAGAACGAAATGTACTCCAGTAGGGAGAGGTACCATAAATTTTCAAGGGGAGTCAAGAGAAAGCACCAACACTAGAAATGTATTGCATGTGCCAGGATTGGGTATGAACCTGATTTCAGTATCCTAGTTATAGGATAAGGGGTGTGATATTCACTTCGTAGGGAAGAAAGTGTATGTCAAGCACTCAAGCTGGAAAAAGGTAAGACAAATTGGAGTTCGAAGTAACAGGTTGTACTAGTTACAAATCGATTCTCCAATGGCACTGATAAGGAATGACAACAGTAGTGGGAAGGAGCTGAATGAGTTATGGCACAGGAGAATGGGACATCTACGCCATGGAGCACTTGGGATGCTCAAAGAAATAGTAACAGGGGTTCCTGAATTGGGCACTGAACACGATGATGTGTGCGAGGATGCGTACTTGGGAAGTCTGCTAAGGCGACATTTCCAAGAAGTGACAAAGGAGTTGATAGCGTGTTAGGACTTATACACTCAGATATTTGCATCCCGATGTCCACTAGATCTCTCAGCAGTGCCGAATATTTCGTCACCTTTATTGATGATCATTCCAGGAAAACCTGGATCTACTTCTTGAAGACCAAGTATGAGGTCTTTGATCGTTTCAGAGAGTTTAAAGCTCTTGTGGAGAATGCGACAAGGAAGAAGATCAAGGTGTTTCGCTCAGATAATGGTGGAGAATATATTGATAAAGACTTCACAAACTTCTTTGTGAAGGAAGGCATCAAGAGAGATTGGAGACAGGGTGACAGGAGATGTTACAGAGACAGGGCGCTGACATAGAATGTGTAGTAGAGCACTATAACACATTCCTCGCTAAGAGGGAGTGTTAGTTTTTGTAGCATTAGATGTGTTCTAGCCACAAAATTTTGTGGAGAGGCTAGAATACATGAGATCTCCAAAACCTAGAAATTGTTTCTACAAATTCCGCCTAGAAGCGTCTCAATTAGATTATTGATTTTTTTTAATATTTCCTAAGTCTAAACTTAGGAAATACGGTTAATTAATCATTATTAATTGAGATAAGGTGAGAATCAGCTAGAAACTCACACAGACCGATCCAGAGATGATACTAGCCATTGATTAAGTAAATCTTGGTCGTTGGTGCTCCAACAGTGGATTATAAGAGGAAGTCGATGTGGTGATGGAGAAATCGTTCAGTGCAGATACTCAGTTGCCCAGGCAGTTCGATTTTCTCAGTAGCAAAAGCTCAGCAGAGAAGATAGAGCTAGAGGGTGAGTAGCAAGTGGAAGAGGAGTGCAGTAGCATTCCGAGAGGAAGATTTCCAGGTCCTATAAGTGTCAAAGGAGGGAAGGCCGAAATCTCTAAAGGACTAGCATAGGCTCTGCGTAGAGGGTGACGCAGGGAGATCAGCGCAGAGGTTGGGGAAGCTATTTCAGAGGTTGAAAATAGTTGTGGGGTGAGAGAAAATTCTCACAATAATTTTGCCAGTATTTTCCTCAAATTAGATTGTCAGCTGGGCATCTAAATTATTGTATTCAGAACTGTTGTTGGATATTAATAAAACCCTCATCTGCTGCACCGGTTTTCCCATGTTGGGTTTTTCCGGGGGCAATTGTCCAAAAATAACTGTGTCGAAATTATTGTGTGCTAGAATTTCTCAGTTTCCAGTGTTTTATTTTCCGCAGTATTTTTATGGTGAAAATTGCAGAGGTGATCTTATTCGTTATTTTCCGTAGCAAATAAACTGCATAATTAACTTTTGAGTTAGAAGAATAATTACCATTAGCTGCAATAGATAGAATTTCATACAAACAACATCTTCTTTCCAGCCAAGAGTTTTAGATTTCCAAGGCCAGCGCAAAAATAGAAGGGGAAGTACTTCCTAGCAGTTGGGCAACATAATTTCTCACCTGAGGTTTTCAAGCTTGCTTTAGCAACCCCAGGTGCAGATACTCTATTCGGATTTGTACATTCCACTCGTGTATATATAATAAAATGGCTCAATTCTGCATATTTCTTGGCTAAATTTGTGGGTCACTTACCGCATATTGGATTTTATGTGTTGCACGTGTACTTTTGCTTTGTTTATCATTGTACTTCCTAAGTAGGAATATTATAGTGGTATCAAAGCTCCATTCTTGGCTCAACCATGGAGATATTTCTATGACGATAGAGGAAAAGCATAACGTTGCCTACCAGAGGCAGAGGTACAGGAGTCGGGAGAGAGAGTTGGAAATCACACCTCACACTAAGGCTCTAGAGCAGGAAGTAGAGGAGGTGGACATGGGGGAACCAAAGAGCAAAGAGAAGGCAACTTTTCAGAGCTTCTTAAGGGCCTTGAGAGACTTGGCCAAGGGACAAAAGGAGATGTTAGAGGAGATCAAGCAGCATAACCGGGACAGGGCACTGATTGGGATTTTCTGTTTGGGGAAACTTCAGGGACTTCTTACCAGTATGATCACCATTCCCCCTGACTCACCCACACGCTTTCAATGGGCCAACCAGGACTACGTTGCCCACATTCTTTCTTGAGGAGCAGGGGAGCAGGATGGTCAAGATGAAATGCCTATGGGAGAATATTTATGGGAGTGGCAGTCTATGGGGGAGGATTTTCGAGCTGCATTATCCTTCCAGGATTTCTGCCAACTCAAGCAGAACAAAAAGGGTAAGGGCCAAGGGCGCAGGGGGCTCACGCACGTAGAATTTGGAGCTGCAACACACTATTGAGAGGATGTATCTTCCTAATTTTGATGGGTCATCCAAGTGCATGGGTTGAGAAGTTGGACACGTTCTTTCATCTTAGCCAAATGACTGGGGTGGAAGCCATCAAAATGGTTACTCTACACTTGGAGGGAGTAGCACATGGTTGGTGGTTCTATGGGTTGACCACACTAGGGCATGCCAGCATGACCTCTTATGAGGACTTCACGCGGAGAGTTGTGGAGCGTTTTGACAAGAGAGATCCAGAGGCACATTTTAGAGAGCTGACACAACTAATATAAATAGGTAGCCCAGTGTTATTTTTTTTAGCATTGGATGTGTTCTAGCCTTGAAATTTGTGGAGAAGCTAGAATACATGAGATCTCCAAAACCCATAAATCGTTCCTGGAAATTCTGCCTAGAAATGACTTAATCAGAATTAATTAAGTTAAGGTGTGAATGTTCTATAAACTCACACAGATCAACTTCAAGTTAATCCTAGCCATCGATTAAGATCTAATCTTGGTTGTTGAAGTCTCAACATAGGATTATAAGAAGAAGTCGATGGGGCTTGGAGAAATCACTTCAGCAGTTCGATTTCATGAGCAAATCGATTTCTAGAGTCACAACAGTCAGTTGTCGGAGAGAGAGGAAGTGAGATTGAAGCAGTGAGAGAGGGGTATAGAAAGTCAAGTCAGACGAAGGATACCAGTTCCGGTGAGTGAATTTGCAGAGGCAAGTGAGCCACAGTGAGGCTGATGCAGAGCAGCGCAGTAGCCTCTAAAGGCAATTTCGAAACTGTTGGGGAAAATCGAGTTTCAGTGCCAGAAGCTGGGCAGAGGTTCTGAAGACTAGGAGAGACATTTTCCCAGACAACAACTGACCAGACGGATTTAGGAGAAGTTGGTTCAAGATGAGTGCAAAAGTGATTGCACTAGGGTAACGCAATAGCTGCAAAGAGCCAATTTGGATGGCTCAACTTGAGCTAAGGTCAGAGCCCGGATTTTCCTGTGGAGTGAGGAAATTCCTCACTAGATTTTTCTTGACAATTTTTTCTTTGTAGGATTGCCAGTTTCAGCATCTAGTTGCACACAAATTATTTCACTGTTGCATAATAATAAAACCCTCAGGTGCTGCACCTGTTTTCCCAAGTTGGGTTTTTCCGGGGACGTTGGTCCAAAAATAACTGTCATTTTATGTGTGCGCTAGTATTTCTTCCAGCGTTTATTTCTTCCATAGTTTTATTTGTGTAGGTTGCAGTGTGATTGATTCGGTATTTGTTGTAGCAAACAATAAATAAATTGTTAAAAATTAATTTAACAATTAGGAGAATTGTTTTGAGTTGCTGCAATAGGATTTGGGATTCTGGATTTTCATGTGGTATCAGAGCACAGATGATCAGCCGAAGAGTTCAGTAGCAAAGAAAGGAGTTTCGTTGTTCAGTGTGGGAAGTGTTACCCACCATTTTGTGGGTAATATCCCTACGAGAAATTTTTTCTCCAAGATGGTCCTCCGCTGGCAGCCAATAGCCCCTTACAGTGACCAGCTAGCTCATTGTGCCATTTTCTCCGCCACCTGAGCCAGCAATGTGGTCCCTTGCCCATCTGCCATGATCGTATGTTTGAAGGTGGGCCTCCCAAATCTAAAGGTATGCCTCGTCATGTGGAAATTGCGTATTGTAGTTTGCTTATCATGGACACTTATGGGCATGGATTAATGGGGGGATTCAACGGAAAGAATGAGCTAGGTCTGTGCTTTTGTCCCTTAGACCCCTTTTAGGAATTAATCTTGGATTCTAGTCTCGTGGGATCTCTTTCACTGACCATTTGGTTCCAGGGATGTTATTTTACGGGAAACCCTGATTTTGGTTGTGTGGTCCCGCTCCATTATCTGCTTATATTACCCTCTTCCTATTCATTATTACCCCATCCATCATTTCTCCCACTTGGGTCCACATAGGGTCAGCTCACCCCTTCCCCTTGCCCACACCTTGTGTCATGGCTTGGAATGAAGCCCGAAGGTTGATGCAGCTAAAAAGAAAGTTAAAAGCATATATGGCCACATTCAACAGGAAAAGTACCACAAAATGCAAAAGATGGTTGAGACAAAAACATTTAGCACATGGGCAAAAGCAAGTACATGAGCTTTACCCCATCATCATGGCCATTGCCCTAATTCCATTAGGTTCTATGAGCCTCTTCATCATATAGGAACCCATGATTGTCCCAACCCCGGTGGGCAATGAACAATTCCACCTTAAAGGGGGGAATTCATTGCTATATCTTGTACATTATGCTCTAACCCCTTGAGCCCCGAGTAAAGCAAAAGAAAATCATAAAAAGGAAAAAGGCTTATAAAAAAGGGTGGAAAATCAAGGCCGGGGCACCTCGTGTACTACAATTGCTTCTTTCTACACCTTATAAATCCAAGTGGGGGCTTCCCTCTTCTTAGCTACCCTTGTGCCCCAACATGTGACCCAGGGTTGCCCCTTCTCATTCTCTATCTCATTCACCTATCTGCCATATGCCACCACATTTTGATGGATGTACCTTGACTATATTATCCCCTTTAGAAGTAGAAACCACCTAATAGGGTACTTGGTTAACCCCATTGGGAGTTTAGGAGACATTGGCACATCCTAAAGCTCATTATGGAAGGGCAGGACATTATGAAGTCCCCACTTGTGGTCCATGATTAGGTAAGATCATTTGCTCGATTTCTCTAATGACTTGTTGTACTAGAAGCCTAGAGGACGCATTGGATCTTATGCAGGATTGCAAATGGTTTCCATTTGGGGTTTGGTTTCCCTATGCGGGGTCCTAGCCCTCCAAAGGGTTGCATTGGCACATGTAGGGTGAGCGTTGAGAGGCATGGGCCTCCACAGCAAAAGAGTACACTCCATGGATCTCCATAGCCAGTCAGAGATTGCTCATGGTTCACCTATTTGATGAGGAGGATGCACTTGATCCATCATGCCCAATCGGCCCTAGATCTACACCATACACTTGGAAGATGATCCAAGACTTCCATGATGATGTGGCATCACCTACACCATCATCCTAGCCCTTGAGGGCGACCTACAAGCATCTTCAATTTGTTTGGAGACCCATGAGGACACTTGTGTGCCCCCACATGTCATTTGGAGCACCACAGGTTATTATAAGGGGCCAACCCCTTGTCCACTGCTTTTGAGGGTCCTATTCTTCATTGTGGCATCCATGGACCTCATTAGGCCTCTTAGAGGGCTCTACAACATACATAGATTATTATTTGACCTCTTGAGAGGCTTATCTTTTCATTTATGAGCTAGTTTGGTGGGCTTGTCGCCAAAAGTTGTATTATTAGCACATTATTTTATTTTTGGGGCTTATGTAGGCCAAGGAGGCTAATTCGAACTCCTTAGATGTGTATGAATACAAGTGAGGTGAGATCATTTCTCATCATCACTTTGGGATTGGATCCCTCTCTTCTTTAGAGAATTTCTCACTTTTTGCTGGAGGATGAATTGGAGCATTTATGGATGAATTTTGATGTATGGTTATTGGTTTATCTTCTCTTGGAGCTTTGTTATTTTCATTTGTGAATGGTTGAATATACTCTACTGCACTGTAAGTACGAAATTTTTGATGCTATTCTTGTTACTTTGTCATATATGCTGGATGGGATTTTTGTTATTTTAAGGCTAATTGCTGCATGAAAATTGTTGCTTCATATTGTGGGATTGTCTCTATCATAACGTTACCTCCATGCATTGGCCCTTGTAGTATCAACGAAATTTCCTAGAGGTAAAATTTGACCTTGACAAGTCGTTCCTCTTGTGCATTTGAAGTATAGAAGCTACAAGATTGCTTTCACTTGACCTATAGGGTTTGTGAAGTAATTTTGAGGCCTCCTTTACTAGAAACCAAGAAATCTTACACATAATCAACATATACTCCTTTCTCCCAAGTACGAAGGCACTGATCTACCAAGGGTGGTCACCAAACTCCTATTCTTTCACCTTCTCTCGAGTCTAGCCACATTGGGGTGCCTAAGGAATCATTTTCCCAGCAAGTTAGTCACTGAAAAGGTTTGATCTTCTAGGGTCTCCTGCGTTGGTCTCTCTTCTAGGTCTCCTCCAGATTTGAAGACATTTCGACAGTGGAGTTGGGAGAAAATCCAAGCCCTAGCTTCGGGACCAAAACTTGCCCTGCCATCCCCAAGGCTAGCACTTCCCACGATCAAACAACATCATTGAGTCAAATACTTTTTTTTAATTTTTCCCACCTTGTCTAAGGTAAAAAAAATCATTGATTATTCAATACCTTCCACATACCCTAGACCGAGGCCACTTGGTCCCATGTGGTCCCACTCCTTGAAGGGACTATTCTTCAAGAACCATTTGGGATACCAACTTTAACAAGGATTTAGCGTGTGATAAACTCCTTTCAAACTCTATCCTCGTGCACCTAACCCCCAAAATCCTCCTCCTCTCCTTATAAGCACATAGTACCTTGCTTAGAAAGCAAGCAAGTACCATTCTTCAAAACCTTCTCGGAAAGGGTCTGGCTCTCTCATATCCATTTAATTATCATTCATTGGTGACTCCATACATATCGAGTCTCCTCCCATCTGTGAAAGTCCGTGGAGCCTTAGCTGAGGTGACAGTGGACTAAGCCTCCATTTGTTGCCATTGGTCTAGCATTTTCCCTTAGGGATCCCCCTTAGGTCCCCTGCTAGTTTGAGCAGTAACATTTTGGAGCCGTTTCCAGGGACACGAAACATGTCGTTTGTTCCCCATACGACATATTGACATATCATTATTGGTGAAGAACAAAGTCCTAGATCTTCATTGAACTTTAAGGTCGATGATAGTAGGGTGAAGCAAGCATTTTTCTAGGCATATTTAATTTCACCCTGGCGACTCCTACATATGTTCCATGTATACCTCAAATAGGTTGTCATTCTTTCGTAAATTTCCCGCTTTGGACATTGCTAGCATCCCTAGACATCCTAATCATGTCGCGGGAAGGATGCTACATGGGATGCCCGTGTTTGATGGTGATCCACTCTCCGTAATTAACCATGTAGAAAGATTTAATGCACATGGTTCAAGAGAGAAGGTTGTCCACCAATATGTCCTTAAGTTATTGTTCATGGGGTTGCTCGGTGGTCATAACTCATGGCTGCATGATCATGAACCTAGGAGCATTTTATCTATTGAAGAGTTCGTCGAGGGCTTTCTTAGACATTTTCAAGTACACCCTACATTAAGCATCCAAGAGGAAGCTTTCATTGAGAATCATCAAGACATTGAGAATCTAGGTAATGAGCAAGAAGACGAGTCCTCTTGGGTCCACATGATGAAAATGATGATTTTGAGGACACATTTGCTGGGAAGGATGAATTTATGGAAATAGAAATTGAGACCAACCCTACCTTTCTCAAGGATATTACTCCTGATGGATCCTCTTTTGAAAACCTTGAGAGAGATGATCCCATTAGCCCCTTGAAGGATGACATTGAAGACTATTTCCACATTGAAAAGGAGATGTGGGAAATTGTTGGTCCTGTTGTCGCACAGATTGTCCAGGCAACACGACAATGCTCAGACCCAGGGCTGTCACTCTGATCCCCGATCTCTCCGTTTAAGCCATTTCCCGAGGCTAAGGGGGGTAGACCCTACGGGATAAAGGAAGACCAACTGTGGACCAGTTGGTTTGGGAGACACAGCAAGGCAATTTAGCACCTGATTGATTTTAGAAATTAATGTACCAGTGCCTTATGGAGTTAATGATTAAATGATTATTTATTAAATGTTGAAGAAATATGAACCTTGTAAAACAATCATTTATCATTAAAAAAACCAAGCAATGCAAGATATTCAATAAATGCACAATGCTTTAACAATGTTCCAGCAATTAAACTTCAAAAAATCAAATGCTTTAAATGACCATAAAATTTAAATGCTGACCAATTACCACTTGTAATGCTAGTGGAAAACATGTGCACTTTTTTATGAAACCAACGTTTCGAACTGGCTAAGTGAGTCCATCATCATCCCATCTCTTTCTAACCAAGTTATAACATGTATCTCATTATAACATATCATAAAAAAATAATAATAATAATAATAAATAAATAAATAAATAAAATAATAATAATAAT
>APFE030507816.1:16698-30985 GCA_000404065.3 Pinus taeda | reverse complement strand
ATTTCAAATTTCTTCCAAATAACTATTTATAGCTCCATTATTTCCACGACTCTCTTCTCAAAACACTGATCTCATTGCCCTGATGATGGACTCACTTAGCCAGTGCGAAACGTTGGTTTCATAAAAAAGTGCACAGGTTTTCCACTAGCATTACATTCTACCAGCCTGTATGGATTCTCTTTTCAACACAATTACCACTTTCATATAGCTAACTTTTAAATAAACATTTAAGCACATTTAATTCTAGAGAAGTGGAACATAGATACCACGAAAGACACTAAAAAATGAATTTTCAATTTTTTAGTTAATCTTTTTTTTTAGAATTTTTTAATTTTTTAAATATTTTATTTTTTAGTGATTTTTTATTTTATGATCAAAATCATGAAATAAAAACTAAATTCTAAACTAATATCAAACCAAAAAAAAAAACTAAAAAAACCTTTTTATGAATTTATTATTTTAAAAATATTTGGAATTTTTATATTATTATTTTTTATTTATAAAACAAAAAAGAACTTAATCTAATTCTAGAACTAAAGGTCTAATCTAAACCTAAAAGGGACCTTTTTATATTTTAAAATCATTATGATTTTATATTTATATTTTATGATTTTTATACGAGATTTTTTTGATTTATAAAAAAAAATAAAACAAAATTAAACTTGAAACTAACAGCTAATCTAAAGAAAAAATGAAAATCGATTTTTTTATTTTTCAAACTTTTTATATAACCAAACCAAATTAAAAAAGGGACCTACACTAATCCCTAACTCAAACTAAATGAAAATTAAAATGCCTGACTCTAAAACTCACCCACGACATAATAAAAAGCGTTGTTGTTTTACTGTGTGTGTGCAGGTCATGGCAAAGACGCAAGAGAACTTTGACGGCGAGAGGGATAGCAGTGCACTGATTCGATGGTGATAGCTGCGTGAGGAGCTGCGACAACCAGCGTGCAGGTGATGCGTGGATGAGGGCGTGAAAGGAACACACAGATGTTTGTTGCGGATAAGGTGAAGGGGCTGCATGCCAGAGCATGAGGGAGACTACGTGAGAGGCGAACAAGGCAGCGTGAGTGATTTTTTTGTTTTGCAGGTGGCTGAGAATGGAGCTACGAGACACGTTGAAGAGGGAAGGAGACACAGCTCTAGAGGAGCACGCAGGAAGAATGGGTAGCGTAGACAGCATGCAGATGCATGGAGAGTTGAAGTGATGGCAGCGAGGGAGGGGAATCGCTGAAGGAAAAAACGCGTAGGGACAGAGATGAGATGGTTGCGGGGTGAGCAGCAATGCGCTGCAGATCTGGAGTTCTTGGTGTGGAGGGGAATGTTGTACGCAGGTAGAGAGAGAACCGATGAGGGCAGCGTGAGTGGAGCTGCGGATCACAATGTGCAGGCAGAAGCCCGTGCGTGGATGGGCTTGATAGAAATAAGGGAGAGAGCTGAAAGATGGCAGCGATCCAGGAGCTCACACAGCCTCTTTAAAAAAAAAATTCAAAAATTTTCATGCGGAGATGAAACCCTAGCAAGCAGATAGCTTGGACAGATCCTCGACTTTCTTTAAAAAACTTGAAAACCCGTTGAAGATTATCCCTGCAAAAATGATGCTGAGGCCGGATCTTACACTCCAGGGCCTAGATCTGGCTTCGGACAAAAAGTTTTCCTTTGACCTGCAACTTGCAAAAACCGAACACCTAGAAGTAAAATGTGCAAGAAACAAAATTAAAAACACTAAAACCATCTAAATAATTACAGTATTCACAGTTCAGAGGCTCTAACTAGCCAGATTTATCAAAATGCCACAGAAATATTTTCAGAATTTTAAATTTAATGTGAGGTGCTTTAGAAAACCCTTCATGCATCTGCAACAAAAATTCTAATGATAAGACTGGGATTAAAACTGGCTGGACTCTTTCAGAAAATGCAATCCGGGAGTTGGTTGGTTCAGCCGAGAACTTCCCCTAACGCCCAGTAAACTCAAAATATAGATATCTTGCACAAATTAAATCAACCATTAACATAGAGGGAGAAAACAGTAGCGAAATTCAGATCAAATGGAGATACTTGCCATTATATTCAGAAATTAAACTATCATTCAAACCCCAGAGATCAGACAAGATACCTGTGCCTAAATCAATCTTCATCAATCTATCATCAATGGCTGAAAATAAAATTATGCAGAAAAATAAAACATCTTACAACATTTCTAGAAGAGTAACACCAGCAAGATTTTCAACCCCAAAGTCTTTCTTTATTGCACAAAAATTGACTATAAGAGAGCTTTCTTTAGCACACGACTCTAAGATCGAATGATCTCAAATGACCCCTGACACCCTATTTAAAAGAAAATTTCCCAATGGCTAGTTTGAATGATCCATGTCAAAATGATCTCGACCGTCGATGAGGATCAAAATCTCTTTTAATCTCATCCGTTGAAATTTTAAATGCATTTTAATATATTAAAAATAAAATCTTGCATTTATTTTCTCAAAATTTGACTTATTATTATTTATTTTATTTTTCAAATTTTCATTTATTTTAAATTTTTTTTATTTTATTTTATTTTTAGTTATTTTTTATTCTTAATTATTTTATATTTTTTTATTATTTGGATCCTCAAACTTAGCCTTTGGAAAAATCACCTAGGACCTAGGACTTAGGACTTATGAGGGGATACCATTTTTTAACCCTCAAGATACTTTACATCATGACTTTTACAATTTTACATCTCAAGGGGGAAAACCCATTTGACATAGACCATTCAGTTCTGCGACAGAAATATAATCTAGCAGATCAAGCAATTTGTAATAACCCAACCAAATAGTTAGAATTATTTCCAAATTACTTTTACATAGACTCGAAGCACACTAGGATTCCCCTAAGATTCTAATGACAAAATCCATTTCGGCTTTGGGGTTAAGTTGAAGGAAAAATCTGTCGATCATGGATCGGTGAGACAAAAAACCTTCCGGAACGTAGATTATCACTAGAAAATTAGGTTTGCCTAGGCAGTTTACATACATGACTCAAATCTGCTAAGATTATTTACAATTTACACATGTAGACTAGGTTTACAACATAACATGATCGGGCTGATGATCACTGTCAAATGGCACGGACATGTCGATCAAGCGTTATCCCTTTTGCGAAAAAGGGGGTGTACTGCTATGGTTAGTTGACACGTAGTGGTCAACAGGTCCTCAATTTGATTGCGCTCCTGTTTATGACACTGGCAAAGAAGATGAGGATGAGATTGGTCTTCCCTTCCCATCAGGCATTATTTATGATGACATACCTATTGATACCCTTGGGAAGGAGAATCTTCATTTGCCTTTTCATAAAGAGGGGCAGTTGGAAGTGATCAACTTTCCTTTTAAGAGAGACCTAATCTTTGATACTAAGGGAATTGATAAGGCTCCCATTTCTCCTAAGTATGACTTTGTGTTCAAATCACTTGAGCCTTTAGATTATGAATTTGGGAAAGTGCAACCCATTGAATACAATACTTATTTCTCCATGTTTCCTATTGGTCATCATTTTGGGTCTTCATCAGGTGATTCCCTCACCCTTGATCATATGATCTCAATTAACTGTGAGCCCTTTTCCACTCCCAAGTATAGTGTCAAGGAAAAGCCCATCGCTGATTATACTTTTCCTCCTTGGACGCACCCTCGAGATTTTGATCACTCCACAGTCTCCCCTCTCCAGTGTAATCATCATGTGCAACCTACTTGTGTTTCCCCATCTTGTCGGCCTCCCTTTCCTGCTAATCATGACCCGATGAAGGCCATAAGCCATGATGTAAATAATAAGGACAATGGTGGAAGTGAATTGCCTGAGGTGGTCATCGGACATCCATCAAAAGTTTATGAGCTTGGTTGTTGACATCTCTATATTTTGGTTGCAATAGGAGATATCACGGACTAGATTACATCATTGTCTCACCTCTTCTTACATAATCATCCATGTGTGGGCATCATATTTTCCCACCTCCCACGCGCTTGCAACATCCTCCATGTGTTTGGATTTGCATTTGCTTTGGGATTTGCTACATAAGTATTCATACTGGCAGGCATATCTATATTGATACGATGATATGATGGTTGCACTGGCTTTATGATTACACTTAGCATTAACATTATCACATGCATGTTAGGGTAGGATGCATTACATGTTGATTTTTTCATTAGGACTAACGTCATATGACATTTCTCATGTTAGATAGATGCATATTTGCATATTTTATTTTTTATTGATTTTATGACCTAACATATAGCATGTGCGATCATGAGATGTCGCAAAAGCTTGTTGCCCAACGTTTTTCCATCTATTATATGTGCATGTGACAGGTCTATGGTAACCAAGAGATTGCTGGAGTTCTCTTGACATCCTGTTCGAGTAGCTTCACCCACTTCTTCGAGAGATCATGTCCTAGTTTGAGATAGATGTTACCCATCATTTTGTGGGTAATATCCCTAGGAGAATTTTTTTCTCCAAGATGGTCCTCACTCGATAGCCAATGGCCCCTTATAGCCACCAGCTAGCTCATTGTGCCATTTTCTTCACCACCTGAGCCAACCATGTGGTCCCTTGCCACCCCCACCTAAAGGAGTTCCTTTCTTGTCAGCAACAGGAGTTATCGCTTCACTTCGGGGAGTGCCGAAGTACCTTACACTGAGGATTAGGGTCACGGTGTAGGAGCAACGTGTTTTAGTATTAGTAGACAGTGGGGCAACCCACAATTTTGTAGATGCCCAAATGGTGGAGAGAAGAGGCATACATACAGAGTCCTCTGAGGGCTTCTCTGTTTTGCTGTTGGGAGACGCGCCATTCAATGTACTAGATATGTTCCCAGGATAATAGTGGTGATGGGGAACTATTTGATGACAAACCATTTCTTTGTGGTTGACGTTCCAAACACCAACGTGGTGCTTGGTGTTCAGTGGCTCTACTCCTTGGGGCTAGTTACCACTAATTGGCATAAATTAGAGATGGAGTTCACAAGGCCCAATGGGAAGCCAGTTTTGTTGAGAGGCATGCACTCATAATCCCCATAGACAATGTCAGTGCACAAGATGGAGATAGACTTGAGACATGGGGATATAGAGTGGGTTGTAGAGCTCAAGATATTTGATGCAGGGGGCGGGCCCAAACCACCACACTCGGATGTCCAAGCCATCCTAGACAGATACGCTGCAGTATTTGGAGACATCTCACTAGGGCGACAACCTAACAGGAGGTTTGAGCACACCATTGAGCTAGAGCTAGGGGTACATGCATTCATCACGACCCCTTGTAGGCATCCCAAGGCCTACCGGGATGAGATTGCGTGAGCTATCTAGGAGTTGTTGGCATTGGGGCACATTAGACCTAGCTCTAGGCCCTTCGCTTCTTCAGTTGTTTTGGTGAAGAAGAAGGACGGTACACCGCGGATGTGCATTGACTATCAGACCCTTAATAAGAAGACCCTGAAGAACCAGTACCCCATTCCCCTCATAGATGAGCTTATGGATGAGCTTAGAGGAGGTAAATACTTCTCTAAGATAGACTTACGCTCAAGGTACCACCAAATTCGGGTGAGGGATCAGGATATCCCTAAGACATCTTTTAGGTGTCACTATGACCATTTCGAGTTCCTGGTTATGCCCTTTGAGTTGACCAACGCACCTGCTACCTTTCAGTCCTACATGAACCATGTGTTCCGCAAGCAGCTGCGCAAGTTCGTGCTGGTGTTCTTTTACGACATACTGATTTACAACAGGATGTGGGAGGAGCACCTACATCATATAGAGGAGGTGCTTCACATCTTGGAGAGGCAGCAGTTTTATGCAAAGCTGTCCAAGTGCAAGTTTGGGTTGACTGAGATGCTCTACTTGGGGCACATCATTGGAGAGGATGGAGTGTGGGTGCATGAGGATAAGATTAGAGCCATCCAGGACTAACCAGTTCCCCTGAATGTGACTGAGTTGAGGGGGTTTGTGGGCATTTGCACATACTACAGGAAGTTCGTAAAGGGCTTCTCATAGTTAGCGGCACCCCTCACAAATCTGACTAAGAAGGGAGCATTCACATGGACAGATAGAGCACAGGCAACATTTGAGCACCTCAAGGAGGTGATGAGTAATTGTCCGTTGATGGCTTTGCCCAATTTTATACAACCATTCACCTTGGAGTGTGATGCATCAGGGGAGGGCATTTGTGCAGTGTTGTCATAAGGAGGCCACCCTATAACTTTTGAGAGTCGGAAGCTCCTTAGTCATGAGAGGTTGTATTCTATCTATGACAAGGAAATGTTGGTCATCATGCATGTGTTGGCCAAATTCTGACAGTACTTGGTAGGCAGCAGGTTCAGAGTGAAGACCGATCATAATAGTCTTTGCCACTTTTTGGAGCAGAAGGGCCTCAACGAGAGGCAGTAGAAGTGGATCAGTAGGATTCAGGACTATGACTTTGACATAGAGTATGTCAAGGGCAAGAAGAACATAGTGGCAGATGCCCTATCCAGGAGGCCCTCCACACTTTAACTCATGAGCATTTGCCATGATTGGAAGGTGCATCTTTTGGTGGAGTACTCCAAGGATCAATAGGCATGTGAGATCTTGGATGGTACTCACGGGGATGAGTGCTATCAGGTGATGGATGATGTCATTTTCTACAAGGGGCGCACATATCTTGTATCTGGTTCACAGTTGAGGGAGAAGATTCTCCATGCAACCCATGATTCAACGTTGTCAGGACATCAGGGGTTCCGGAAGACTTATAGGACAGTTAGGGAGCATTGCACTTGGAGGGTCCTCAAGGGGGACATGTTGTGGCATGTGCAGGTGTGTGAGGCCTGCAAGAGGAACAAGGGGGAGTTGACTCATCCCGTTGGGTTACTGCACTTCCCATTTTGGAGGGGAAGTGGGAGAGAATTTCGATAGACTTCATCACCGAATACCCTATGGTGCAAGGTTGTGATTTTATATATGTGGTGGTGGACTGCTTAACGAAGTATGCCCACTTCTTTTCTATCCCCACCAGGTACACTGCTTCGCAAGTTGTGGAGCTATTCTTCAGGGAGGTTTTTTGGTTGCATGGTCTTCCCAAGACCATAGTTAGTGACTGGGACAGTTGCTTCATGGGGGGATTTTGGCAGGAGCTCTTCAAGCTAGTGGGCAGAGAGCTTACTCCTAGTACCAGCTACCACCCCCAAAGAGATGGGTAGACAAAGATAGTTAACAAATGGCTGGAGGGGTATTTGCAGAACTATGTGATAGGGCAATAGCGAGCTTGGGCGAGATGGATACACTTGGGGGAGTATTGCTACAATACTACCTATGACATGTTTATTGGTATATCACCTTTCCAAGCGTTATATGGATATGATGCTTTATCTTTTGCTAACCTTGTTTTTGGAGACAGTCGAGCCCCAAGGGCCAAAGATTGGATATCGGAGAGCCAAAACATCCTTAAGGCTCTCACGGATAATTTGCAGATAGCCCAAAACCAGCAGAATATGTATGCGGACAGGCATCGGGTTGAAAGACATTTTGAGGTGGGAGACTTGGTTTTCTTTCGTCTCCAACCATACAAGTAGTCCACGTTGAAGAAGAAGGGGGCTAAGAAGCTACAACCATGTTTTTATAGGCCATACAAAGTGACCAGGAGAATTGGTAAGGTGGCATACAAACTAGAGCTTCCACTTGGAAGCAAGGTGCACAATCTTTTCCATGTCTTATGCCTCAAGAAGGTACTGGGACAACATGTGACAATAGCTACTGAGCTACCTCCGTTGGATGAGGATGGGGATCTGGTTCTTGAGCCTGAGGCTATTCTGGAGCTAGGGAAAGGAGATTGAAGAGCAGAGTTATCAGGGAGTTTTTGATCAGGTGGAAAACCCTGCTCGATGAGGATGCTACTTGAGAGGGTGAGCAGATACTTCAGCACCCATCACTAGAGTTGCTTGAGGGAAAGCAACATTTTGGCGGGTCGGACTGTGATATTCCCACTTAGCAAATATTGCTAAGTGAAAATACAATTTTGCTCCATTTTTGACATTATGGTTTTCAACTTAGGAAAAGTGTGTTGTAGGGCCCCACTTGCAATTTTTGGCTAAATAAGACTCCAACATAGCAAAAACTAGGCAAATCGATTTCTTAGTGGATGGTGGGGGCCACCCCAAAAGGGAAATACACACCCCTTGGACAACTCGCACTTTTGGAGGGAGGAAGGCAAGAGGGTGGTCAATACATGGGCCCACATGGAGAAAGGAAGCTGAAGGATAAATAGGAGAAGCATGCACCATTTGGGGGCTTTTGAGCCTTTGACAATCGAACTTACCTAGCATGCTTGAGCTATTTAGCCAAGTCTGCAAGTGTTGTTCAACACACCCGATTGCCAAGGGAAGTCTTAACTCTTCTTTTGGTGCACTTCGAGTGCCACCCAAGGGGAGCCATGTAACGACCAAAAGTCGTATATAAGTAGTGAAAATCTTTAAAATACTTCAAAGACGTAAATTTCCATTGTAAGACATGTAATTGTATATTGAATTGATGTAAGATGAGATGATTACAAATGAGAATGAGATTCTGCTTATATAGCCTAGGTAGGTGCCTTTTCATGAATGGTCATGTCTCTAAGACATGCCTCTTCATTATTAACTAACTAACCATTAGTTAATTAATTATTATTTATCATTATTATATTTATATTTATATTTATTATTTTTATATGAATTATATTCATAACATTGCCTCTCTCTTCAAGAAGCTTTGTTCTCAAAGCTTACTAAGAATATCTTCTTGCCTCTGAACTTTCATCTTTGTTGATATAAGATGATATGATGCTCTAAGTGATAGACAAAAATGTCGTACTAAGAATGGATCGGACCATCCTAGACTAATTTTCTGTGGAATCTTCTGATCTCTGAAAATTTGTGATAAATAGTTATCGTAGGGATGTATTCTGCAAA
Organism: Pinus taeda; assembly: GCA_000404065.3. Lineage (NCBI taxonomy): Eukaryota > Viridiplantae > Streptophyta > Pinopsida > Pinales > Pinaceae > Pinus > Pinus taeda. The sequence goes on along the minus strand of APFE030507816.1, from coordinate 22,033 downwards.
CTTCAGTATTCTTGCAAACATAAATTTGTTGTTTATATTTTGAGTGATACTAGTATGTAGATTAATTGGAAAGACTGCTCTTGTGATTCAGATGTCAATAAATAGTTCTTCTGGGTGGACATTCCCTAATCATGTTAGTGATTTCCTTCGGGCGTGTTGTTGTTGAGTTGGCTACCGAATCATCATTTGGAATGTCCATCGTTTGAACAACTTCTGCATGTGTGTTCACTTCAGTAGGTTTATCCTCTACTTGAGTTACGATTTTGACTGGATCGGTATTTGTTTCTTTATCTTCAACTTGGACTGAAACGACTAGAGACTTCGATACTACTTCTTGAAGTTGTTCTAACTTGTCATTTAGTGACTTCTTGTCACTTTTAAGCTTATTTATTTGTGTAAGGCTTGGATATGATTCCTTAGATGTGAAAGTTCGTCATTTTCTGAATTGTTGACTTTGTCCTTAGTATCTTTCTCTTTATCTTTTAAATTTTGTATTTGCTCTAATAATTTTTTATTAAGGGTTTTTAGGCACAAATTTTCTTTTTCTTTTTTTGATAGATTCTCCTTTAGTTCCTTATCAGAAATTTCATTTTCTTGTTTTAGTCTTTGTTTCTTAACCTTAGACTTTTTTATTTGTGAAAGTAATTTCTCATTGTGGTCCCTTAGACGCCATGTTAGGGTCCCACCCTAACCCCCTTATTTATGTAGTGGGATCAAGTCATAGTAAAGAGTCCATAAAGCCCATATTAATAATTGTAAGTGGTTAACCCGCAATTAATGACGGGACCACAGTTAGTTGCACATGGGCCATGGTATTAGATGGATGGCATTAATAAAACCCATGGTATTGATCCATGGTATTGCATGTATGAGTCATATATAAAGGATAGAGACTCCCTGCGAGGAGCATCGTGTCTTATTTTTGAATCGAGCTCTGCTCTATTGGAGGTTGCCCCCTCGAAGAGGCTAGTGAACATTGTTTTCTGAATAATAAAATATTTGATGTTGACTCTCATTATTTTATGTTCTGGGTATCTTTCTTCGCATATTCTGTATTTGGGTATCTTTTTGCAGGTTAAGAGCATAACAAGTGGTATCAGAGCACTTTCCAGGGCCGGTGGGATCTCCATTTCTTAGCAAAAAAAAATTTGGCTAGAGACGTGTTCCGGCGTCTTTAAACCACGGGATCTGTCGTTGAGCGCATAACCCTGTGGATTTGGGGAGGCATGCACGCAGGAAATACAAGAGGTGGTCACGCTTGTTGGACTCCCTTGTAACCCTTGTGGGTACCCCTTCGAGTAGTAGCGCATTAGACAGAACTGCGTACGGACTGTCTTCCAAGTACCCTCTGGGTATATCGGAAGCCCCCTAGCTCCTTTAAAACCTCGCCATAGATAAACCGTCGGTCATCTTGCTACTACAGTACACCGAGAACAGCACTCGAAGAGATTACTCGCCCGTACGATAGGATAGTCGAGTTGTACGGCTAAGGGTACGGTTGATCCTCCTTAGTTAGAGCCCTGAAACATTGGGTCGAGTACTACTGTCAGACCCTTATGTATATTGCTTTCTGTAGCACCTGAAACTCCGCGAGACCATAGTTCCCTTTTCTATCTTGGGATCACGCGTAATCTCTGCCAGATTAGATCTCGCAAGGGGGTTTGCAGCAGCAGCAGACGTCAGTCTCGTAGTTCCAAGTTAGCAGACCAGCTAGTCCGATCTACTAGATCTAGCAGATCCGCAGCAACACTCTGTTCTACCGATCAGAGCTATCCGATCCACCATTCAGATCTCATAGATCCACCAGATCTGAGTAGTTGTGTGGGGTTCCTATACCGGGGTGTGCTCTTCGCAGGACTTTTGGCAGCATTGACATTTTGAGGATTTGGCTACTGCAGTATTCCTAAGGCAGGAGTAAAACTCCGTTAGGAGTTTTCAAACAAAAAAAAGTCTGTGACCCCCGGGGTGCTTATTAGTGATCTAGTCCATCAGAATCAGGACAACGAGATGAGCATGGTGGCGACATTCAATTCTTAGTGAAAAAAATTCGGGTGGTCCCAAATTTCAAGAACATCAGGTTGGTGCATGGTAGCAACTAGAGCTCAAGCTATGGCCAATGAGAGGATGGACAAACTTGAACAATACTTGCAATCCCTCCAACTTCAGCTTGACAGAATAACTAACATAATCTCTAAGGGCAAGGAGGAAGCCCGCGAGGAGGCGTATATTGGCAATGGACAAAGTGAGGGTGAGTCTAGCCACTCTCCTCACCTCTGGGGCACCCATCAACAATCCCGTCCGCGACCTCCCAAGTTGGATATGCATAAATTTGATGGTTCTCACCCGACAGCATGGATAGCACAAATGGAGCAGTATTTCCATATGAATAACATCTTAGATAATGAGACTCAGATTATGGTGGGGAGCATGCACTTGGACAATGAAAGGTGGCAATGGTGGGAATGGCATCAACGTTGCAGTGGAAGTTTTGTGACTTGGACCACCTTCAAAAAAGCTCTTACAAATCGCTTTGACCAGGAATCTTCTTTTTTGGGTCGTCTTACTAAGCTTCGACAGACTGGCATAGTGGATGAATATGCTATAGCCTTTGAAGCCTTGGCCTTCCGCACTAGGGGTCTCTCAAATGTGTTCTACACGGAATGTTTTATTAGCGGTCTTAAAGAGGCCATAAAAGCCCACGTCCTACTACACCACCCTCCCACATGGATGGAGGCTTGCAAGGTAACTCGTAACGTGGAACGTGCATTAGCGGCCCAGTACATTCGCCCAAATTTCACCGCCAAGGGTCGCCCCCAATAGTGTCACAACACGACTCAAACACTTAAGGTTCAAAAGGTGTCACCTGCAGAAATGGTCGAAAGAAGAAAGCAGGGATTATGTTACTACTGTGATGAAAAATACTCCCCAGGTCACAAATGCAAGGAGCCCAAATTTTTTCAAATTGATGCCACTGATTAAAGCTCATCGGAGGAAGATCCACCACTTGAGGAACCTGAGGCGGTAGAAGAGGACAACCAAAAGGACAATGTCCCTGACGAACCAGTTATTTCACTGCATGCTTTGGCAGGGATTTCTTCACCTCAAACTCTCAAAATTAGAGGTTTTATTAAACATCGCCTAGTAGTAGTCTTGATTGATAGTGGAATTACACATAATTTCATCCACCAAAAAGTCGCGGAAGCAGTGCATTGTTTTGTACGAGCAGTTTCTAACTTCCAAGTCCAAATTGTGGATGGGGGCACAATGAAATGTGAAGGCCACTGTGAAAATGCCAAACTTCAAATGGGGGATTATCAGTTGAAGACCCACATGTTTGCAATACACATGGGTGGGTGCGACATTGTCCTCAGGGCTGAATGGATTTGCAATCTTGGGCCAATCATAATGGATTTCCATGAGTTATATGAGTTTTAAGCAGAACAACTCCACACATGCCCTCCGTGGACTCCAGGCGAGAGCTCCCTCTATCATCAGCTCGCATAGGATGGGAAAATTGCTAAAAAAGGGCCATCATGGAGTTATAGCTCAATTTAATGCCATCCAAGCAGTCGAAACCAAGTCTCTACCAATTCATCCTAAGATGAAATAGATTTTAAATAACCATCTGCCGGTCTTTGACAAGCCTCATGAGCTTCCACCCTCGAGAGGGGAACATGATCATAGCATCACCTTGGTCCCTAGGGCCCAAACCCCAAATGCGCACCCATACAGACATTCGTTAACCCAAAAGAATGAAATAGAAAAAATAATCAAGGAACTTTTGGAAGAAGGTGTCATACGTCCTAGCATTAGTCCTTATTCATCACCGGTGGTCATGGTACTCAAGAAAGATGGGGAATGGCGGATGTGTCTAGACTTCAGGGCCCTCAATAAGTGCATATTCAAAGATAAATTTCCCATCCCGGTGGTTGATGATTTGCTAGATGAACTCAATGGGGCTCAATTCTTCACTAAGCTGGATCTTCGCTCAGGCTACCACCAAATTCGCATGAAGGAAGTCGACATTCCAAAGACTGCTTTCCGAACTCATGAAGGCCATTATGAGTTCTTGGTCATGCCATTCGATCTTTGTAATGCCCCATCTACTTTTCAAAGCCTTATGAACCATCTTCTCAAACCATATCTCAGGAAATTCGTTCTTGTCTTCTTCGATGACATCCTCATCTATAGTTGCACTTGGGCCGCACATCTTCAACATGTAGATCTACTTTTGCAACTGCTTCGCAAGCATCAATTATTTGTTAAGATGTCCAAGTGTTCGTTTGGCATGGAAGAAGTTGAGTATTTGGGCCACATTGTGGGGCATGCAGGTGTCAAGGAGGTGGACCCTAAAAAGATCCAGGCAATGCGGGATTGGCCTCAACCTAAGACTTTGAAGAACCTGAGAGGATTTTTGGGTCTCACAAGCTATTATCGCAAATTCGTCCACAATTATGGGCACATAGCAAAGCCCCTTACGCAACTCCTGAAAAAAAAGTCATTCTTCTGGAATGAGGATGCACAACAGGCATTTACAGCTCTCAAAAAGGCCATGTGTTCCACTCCAGTCTTAGCACTACCAGATTTCACCAAATCTTTTTTCATTGAATGTGATTCTTCAGGTACAGGTATTGGGGCAGTTTTAATGCAGGAAGGTCAACCTTTGGCCTTCACAAGCCAACAACTAAGTGGGAAGAATCTGGGTCAATCTACCTATGAGAAGGAAATGATGGCCATCTTACATGCAGTAGAGACCTGGCGACCTTACTTACTAGGGCAACGTTTCCAAATCCGCACAGACCATCACAGTCTTAAATATTTTTTGGAGCAACGCCTATCCTCCCCACAACAAAATAAATGGCTCGTCAAAATGTTGGGATATTATTATGAGATCATTTACAAAAAAGGGCAAGAAAATAGTGTAGCAGATGCATTATCTTGCCAATTTGAGGAGGAAAGTACCCTGCTAGCAATTTCCCTTCCCATTCCAGAATGGATTGAAGAGGCTCGCAGGGAATGTTTCACATCCCGAGCTCCCCCAACTCATTTCTCAATTGTAGACGAATCCAAATCCCACCAAGGGCTACTCGTGGCAGAATGAGATTCTTTGCTACAGGGACAGAGTTGTAATATCACCAACATCCACCCTCAAAAGTTGCATTTTGGTAGAATTACACTCATCCCCCATCGCAGGACATTCAGGCTTTCAGAAGATGTATTCTCGCACCAGAAGATCATTTTTTTGGACAGGCATGAAAAAGGACATCCTTACTTTTGTAGCAGAATGCGATGTCTGTCAACGCCACAAAGGGGAGACCGTCAAAGCACCAGGCAC